>JAULBW010011703.1:0-107938 GCA_032358265.1 Vaucheria bursata
GTAATAGATTAATATAATTATATACTGTCTGCGCGTCTCCTTATTGCTTAACTTAGATCTTGCTCTGTGTTGAGTTCCTACAAAGACTGCCTGAATACAAGCAAAGATTGGAAGTCAAGGTACAACTCAAAAAATGTCAGCCAAGACAACGCAAGTTTATACCTAACTGATGAGCTACTCTTGGACTTTTTGCAGATGAGCAACAACAAAAAATGTATGAAGATCTTTACATACAATAATTCATAAGTCCTTGTACAATTTGAGCAGCATTAATGTTTGCCAATAACCTACATAAGTGAAAACTTTATTCAACCATTTCCAGACTCACTTCATCTTGTGTAACTTTTTCTCTGCACTATTATCAAATTCACTAAAACATACAATCAGATCAGTGCCAAGTTGTAGTTTTTTACTTGACTTTTATTATTGCTTTTTCAACTAAGCTATTTTATAAGAAGACACATTTCCAACTAGCAGGAAGCAAGAGGGGAGAGGGAGTTTGGGAGTAAACATTACTATTCACTAATCCTTTTCTGCAGGAAGCGCATTCTTATTTTTCATTAATTTTGTATCTTGCTTATTTATGTTGTCAAGTTTTGATTGCCATTTTCAACCCATTTTAATATACAAAACTCATCAGTGTTGACTTATATAATATTTAAGCATTTTTTTTCTATGATAGCAGGCCATTACAAAAGTTGATGCAACATAGTACTATATGATTTATATTACTTTCTGCAGTTTACTGTATGGTTTGTAATTTGCTCATAGCTAGCATTTAACCTGACTTGTCCTGGCTTCAAGCTGGCTACTGAAGAAATGAAGCAAAGCTAAGATGCGAACTGATCGATTTTGAGAATCCAGAGCCGTATCCTTTGGCTTGACTGTGGTGAGTCAAGTATTGACAATTTGACATTCATTTAAAAAAATAAAATAGTATGTAAAAAGAAAAAGATATCAAGTAAGAAATGACACGGGTAAACATGAAAGCCTTCTAAACCATGGATATGTTCTATTCAATATATATGTATATCTGCAAATATGTATGAAGTTGATGAAAATAAAATATTTCAATAAAATATTGGCAACAATTTATTAAATCATATGTGGTCTGAACTACTTTATGCTTTCAATGGTCATCCTTTAAAATACATTCAGCGGCAAAATCTTCATCTGCCTATGCCCTTATGTCAATTCACCCTCTGCAATCATCATGTTGAAACTTGATTACAAGTATATCTATTGCAATACTCAGAATAATACTGCAAATTTAAAAGGATTTGTAACAGTTCTATGTATTTCATGAAATGCCATGAAAAATGCGTTGTATGCTAACTTGAATTGAGCAAAACTCTGAAGAAGAAAATGATTTTAGATGGCTTGGAGTTAGCTGCCATTCCCTGGAAGCCGAGCCGATTAGAAAATAACGTGCCAAACATTTCGCAGTACCGAATTTGCCTTTAACAGCGCGCTACATAAACTTGGACGAAACCCCTTTCGAATTGTAAGGATAAACACGTAAATATTAATTCTAGACGTACATACGAATGAACCTGCGGTTTGTTTTTTCTTTGTTTTTCAACGATATTGAGCATCCTCGTTGTAATTTTCCTGAAGCTAGATATCTACTGCTATCCTTCATTAATTCTGTTCAATCTTTAAGTTTCACATAATAGGCAGAGGTTTCGATTTAGTCTCGTCGAGTTGTTGAAATTTCCTCAAAGGTACCAGTTTGAAAGAACAGTAACTGAATTTTCGCCCTGTTACAGTTAGAAGTTTCTGTATGAATTTTTATGTACATTTGCTTGAAATCAAATTTTATTTCTTGTTGGGTTGCCGTGTTCCTCTTAAAACATCTCTAAATCTTTTTTCTATCGATACTGGGAGGATCTACGCTCAAAATTTTATCATTATGTTTGTCCACATATCTTTATACTCATTGCATATATTCAACCATGAAGGTTCATTTATTATCTGTGTAGAATGTCATCAGGCGATCCACCAATTGCTCGTATGCGATCAAGAGCTCTCCCTAGAGTGTCAGAGATCAACTTCAATTCTAGACCCGGCGACGAAACCGCTACTGGAGATAATGCTATAACTTCTCCTTCGGCAACTCCTCTCACTGGCCGCCAAAGCACAAAATTTTGGAATGCTAAAACTGATCGTTATGCAGATCAAAAAACTGATTCTCGAGTCGCTGGCGCTGGTGTGTCCCGCCTTAATAATACTAATACCTTTGCAGTAAAAGCCACTATTGCAACACAGCCATCACCACGAGAAAACTCTAATCGCCCCCGTTCTTCTCCTCAAGTGCACGGCCACGCACCTCTAGCACCTCGTTCCCGCGCGTCGCCTATATTGAGAGATATAGATCGTCGTGGTAACCATTCAATTAATACCGCTGATTTCCGAGATCGTAAAGTGGGGTTACCTAGTGGCCAAGATAAAAAGAATAGCGGAATGAGTCCTTCAGATCGTAAGGCTAGTATAGCAAGCAATAATAAAGCTTCTAAGCGAAGTGGAGTCCAAATAAAACTGAATGCTGAAGAAATGAAAATGAATGGAGCTCCACAGGGTCCTGTTTATAAGGTACATGCATGTAATGTCATTGAATTTTTCATTCTCATTGAAATAAGTGTGTATGTAGCTCTTTCTATGCTTATTCGCTCAATTTTCATCAGTAGAAGCTAGAACATTAGTAATGGATTTTGCAGCACTTCTTCTTTGTTTGTTTTGGAAAATATTGTCCGTGAAATTCTGCCCAGTTATTTACTGCTGTAATGCATTTCTTTATTATGCAATAAGGTTGAGACACTTGAAACTGAGCAGATACAACCATGTGCATCAAGATCGGATGCAGAGGATGAACTTAGGTGCATAGCATCAGTAGTAGGCGCATTTTCTGTTGTTAACAATGATACAAAATCAGAGGACTGGGCTGAACAGTACAGTGCCATAGATAGGTGAGTATATTTAGCTTTAAGGATAAATCAACTCATTATGTTATATACAGTAAATCTTATGATACTATTCCCACCTAACTTTTAACTCTTGCACGAAACATGGTACCTGAAGACTAGACTTTCTAATTAAAATAATATCATATTTATGTCGTTTATGCTTTATTTTGATGTTTTCGTTTTGTTTTCTTCAACTTTACTTTTGTATTTCCACATTTTTTTTACTGAAAAATTCTCTGATTTTTGTCTGTCTAGTGTGAGACGGCTTGCTATCCATCACCAATCTTTACTGGCAGAAAAGGTTGATTCATTTCCTACACTGATGACTCTGCTATGGCAAGGAATTGATAGCGGTAGAAGGTTAGTTAATTTAAATTAGAGAATCTAGTGACTCAAGTCAAGTATCAACTCTTAGTATCTCTGAATATTTGAAGTGTATTATGAGCTGCTCTAGTTTCCTACTAAGTCCACTTGAATGGACTCAATGTTAATGTATCTTGAGATTCAAAACGGAATAAAAATCTATACTTAACCGTAAGTTTTTTGCCGGGAAGAAAATAGTCTCATATTGATGCAATGGAGACATTTATGTCGACTCTTTTCCATTCTGTTACAGAATTCTGAAGTCACGCGAATTTTTTTATAATTTGTAAAAGGTAGGATTCACTGATAAGCCACTACTAAAAATATATCAGAGTTACCTCTTAAGCGGAAGAAGTAACTATGATATAAAATGCCTCTAATATGTCATGTACAGTAATTCAATTTTTGCTTTCTGTTTTCAAACTAAGTTAAAATATATTTTTCACTGAGCTTTTTTTTTTGCTATATTTACATGATATATTATTACTCGACAAAATTCAATTAATTTGGTAAGTATTGTTAATAAAAACCTGGAAATGAGACTCTTCATGGGGTCAACTTGGAGTGGCTCTCGAGTCACTCCAAGAATACTAATTCTAGGAGTTACTACATGGAATCGAGTTGATTCTGTTGCATTAGAAATTTTCTTTGGTTGAAAATAGGCACCATATTTCTTTTTTCGGAGGTACTGTATTCTTGAAAATATCCTATCCCAAGTTTTAACATGAATTTCTTTTCCTTATTAAGCTCTGTTTGCCGCAACGCACTGACTGGATTACGTGAAGTACTCACATTAGTTACTGCTAACCTTCTGGCAGCCAATTTTTCTTCACTATCGAGTGCGGTGGAGTCTGCACTGTGTCGATCGTGCAGTAAAGATAAAAAATTCATAGCCTCTGCTGCATCAGCTACACTGAGCGAAGGTGCAAAGAGTCCGTCTGGTGCAGTATTGTTGCTTCGTGTTTTACAATCTTCTACGACGAATAAAAATGCAGATATAGCTGGAAAAGCAGCAGTGTTTATGGACCAGTGTCTACAGACTATTTTAAAAAAGCAACAACAACATGATGAAGCACAAAAAACGGAGCAGAATGAATTAGCCTTAGATCTCATAAGTGAAAATTGTCCAATTTCGTCTAAATGCAAAAAAGATGAAAATAATATAGTTTCTCTTAACGAGTCTTCACATGATGATAGGAAAACGAGTTTACATAAAAGCACAGAGAAAGCAGAGCGAAAAGGTAATATAAATTAATTGTTTTCGAAAATTTTTATATATTACAGGGTAAAGGAGTATCCTTTGTGCCTCAAATTATTTGCAGTATCTTTCAGATATTAACTTCTGTATGTAGATATTTATTCAACATGCCAAAATCTTTGTGAAACACGTTTAATTCATTTTGAATATGTGTACATCGTATATTATAGTAGTGTCATTCTCCAACACAAATCTGAACACAAGCATATTCCTCTTTGGACAGATGCGCAAATGTTTCATTCGACATTTTATTCATTTTTAATTGTAATTTCCTTTTAATCCTAATAGGATTTTTGTACTTTAATCATAATGTAATTTGAGATGTTAGCATGTATTTAAGTGTGGAAATTTATCGTTGGACAATAAACTGCATAATTACAGGAAATAAAATAAAGGTCGAGCTAAATTGACTTGATTAGTTTGTCTATTTTTTCTCAGATAAAGTGGAAAATAGACTATTATGGCCAGTAAATCTTGAATTCAGTCTTATTTTGGCTGCATTTCGAAGGGTGATTCGAGGAAAAAGTGTAGAGGGTAAAAATGCAGCAAAATCTGCCTTATGTAAATGTCGTGATGTTCTAGGGGTGGAAGTGTTTGAGAGCGAATTACGCCGTAGTCCAGACGGTAACGAGGTTGGTTATTAACTGTTATACTCTATAGTAATATATTTGCACTCTGCGCACCGTGAAATACCAACCCATGATTTTAAATAACTAAATGACAATTTTGAAAATGAAGATCAAAATGGGAAATTTCTGAAATCCGTGGACTGATTTTTCATCTGATATGATAGATTTTTATATTAAATTTTATATATCATTCCCAAATGTTTGCCAGCTATTTAGGGCAATGATCCGGGCTATTGAAGTCGTCGATAAAGAAAAAATTAGCCATAACATTTCATTTTATTAAGCTAAAGTATTTAGCCATCAAGTCCAGGAATTAGGATATTTGTTGCCAAAAAGATATATTGTATATTTCATTAATGAGTTGTTCAGTTGATTTTTTTGTAGGTGTGGGAATTTGTGACTAATGTGTGAATGTTTATTTGCTCACTTTTTCTATAATCATGCACTTTTTTATTTTGATATGTAGATATTGAGAATGCTGGCCAATCATACTGCTTCTGAAAAAGTACCGCCGATGAAGCAAGGGGGGTCACTTCGTTCAGTGGGTGTATCTAAATTCAAAAATTCAAATGCTAATTATTGTGCTAACGGCAGTGCTCCTCGACCATTTTCTTTACACTTTGCAGCGGTCCGAAGCCTTTCTGAGCAGGTAATTTTATATTGAAATTCAGCTCTTCTATAAAAAATTGTGCATGCAATATTTTTTCTTCGAACTAATTAGATCAAATTATAATATGTACTTTTGTTTTTTTACGTGAACTTTTTCTCTATTGGAAATTAATTGTATAGTTTTCTGCTGATTTCATGAAATTTCTATATCGTATAATGGAAGTATTTTTTCTGGATCATTTCCTAGTGAACAGTAAACCTCTCTGAAAAGTAATATAGGCACATATTGGACCTTTTGGAAATCAAAATTATTAGTTTGAGCTATGTGTCTGTTTTGCATATTTAATCGATATTTCTTTTCAAATTCAAGATTTTTTAATGTTAATTTCAAATTTTAGGTAAAGGTAGGAAATTTCCAAAATCCCATATATTCTTTATCGGATGCGCCATTTGATTTTGTGAAGCCGATATTATCCGCTTCCGATGAGTCGAGTACACCCACTGAGCCAGCCTCAATGGCTCCTTCCCTTAGCGAGCTTTGAGGAATATTCTATTGTTTTTTAATTCAGTTTCAAGAGTGGCATCCCGTATGTTCGGAAAATATTCTTTAGCTCTACAGTTTGGGCTTTCATATGGTGTCTGTATTCATCTAGAGTTTTACATGCAGCTATTTTCATCCAAAGACACTAAATTTTTGTCATGGCTTTTTCAAGTACTTATCTTGTCCTTTTTTTCTAAATAATTTTGTATTTGAAAGAAAATTTTATTTTGATTCGGTACCATTTCTTCCTTAAAGATTGTTTTGAAAGAAAATTTATTATGTGATTTGGAATATTATTGGCTTTGAGCAAGATTTTTAAGCAAAATGTACGCTTCATTTTAAATATGCCAGTATTTCTTTCGAATTTAGTTGAAACAAAAACTTTTCATGATAAATGTAAAAACATTTTTTCGCATAAAAATGTTTTCCAAATATAAATTTTGTATTCTATACGCTAAAGTTTATCCGATGTGTATTTTTATACAAAATCTGAGAAGTTAGATTTGTACAATCTTTAAAAGCATTATCAATACAGTCACAGACCTAATACTTTTACGTATTTTTAAGAGAATAATAGCAAATGAGGCATGAAAAAATCTGGCAGATAATTAAAAAAATATGCGTGTTATTGCCGATTTCATTAATTTCGATTGGTTTAAAAGTCTTCGGGTTACTATTTTAACGAGGCTAAGAAAAATTTAATTGCAAAAGAATTTTCAAATTACTGTCTGATAAGTGGTGCTTTGTATATAAGCTCGTGTGTCGCAAACATTCACTTTTTATCAGCTTACTCTGCAAATATCAATCACTTGAGAGTGCTAACTAATGCTTTTTAACTCCCTGTGCCTGAGAGTTCTGCAGTTGAAACTGATAAGACAAACTAACTTAACAGGTCATGCAATATGTCATTGCTACAGAATTGCTTTTGCTATTAAGATGGCTAGTTGTACCAATTAACTTGAGATTAAAAATGGAGATGAATCTACTCGGTCATTTCAATTCCCTACAGATTCAATACATAATATATTTGTATTGTTAGGCTAGTATTAAGAAATATGTGTTGCATAAAGTAGTGAACATCAATTGTATTATTAATGTAAAACATCTGATTTAGTTGAGCCTGCGTAAATTAGTTTGATCACGTAATGCTTGCATTTGTAACTACAATACCAATGCTGTTGGTCCAATAATTGAAATTCCCACACATTTATTATGTTGTATCTCTGTATAATCTTGTATTCTTCATTGTATGCCACATTTTGGAAAAAATATACATTTATTTGACATCATGATAACTTTGCACAAGTAGAAGTACAGTGTTATGCAGCATTAAAATTTTAAAATTGAAAATGATTTCTTACCACAAAGATTACTTAGAATTTTTGGGATGAAAAATGAATGTGTCAGAAAAAGAGGACTAAGTAGACAAACACATGTAAGACCGTAGCCAAGGAGCAAAACACTAGTATCAATATCTTCTAATTCTCCTTGATACAACTAAGTGTATCTGAACAGGTGATAAAAATTTTTTTGAACCAATGAAGACCAGATTTTGTAAAGAATGCCAGAGTATAAAAAACAAGAGCAAAGTCAAATGAGCTAGTGTAATAGCATTTACATATAAACAAAAAAATTGTTGCCAGCAAAATTGATGCCAAGATAAAAGCAGCAAAAATTTAAAAAATCAGATAAAATGATAATAGCATTAGCTGCCTAATTTTATGTGAAGTTCGTATTACAGGAAATATTCCTGAATTGCCAAGCTACCTTAAAATATTGTTCTCAAGATGAGCAATATAATTTCAACGCTTAAATTGTCTTTAAGCTCTACTTAAACCAAGAATAATTAGTGTAGAAAGCCCTGTCATATATCTGTAAAACAACAATCAATCTGTTAGACTCAGCAAACAACTCAATAAATTAATGCCAAAATCTAATTACTAAGCAGGACTAAGACAAGACAGGACAGAAACTATGGTATACAGCATATTTATCATACTTAAGCGCAAGACTGCTAAAGCTACTTGCGTAATCAGAAGTGAATCTTCTCATCAATGTATTTCATAGTTAAAACTACATGATGACTCGCCATAATTATTATTGAAGTTCAGTCATGACTCCTCACATTTTAAATAGTCCTATTTAACCAATTTCAGCCTCATTTGAATGCAGCAATCCTAACACTTATTTAACTGATTTCAGCCTTATTTGGATGCAGTAATCCTAACACAAACCCTCAGTCGCGCAATCTTAGAGCAGTATCTTTTTAGTTAGTTCTAGAACTTGTCTGGCAAAGGTTTGCTTCAAATTATCAACTTTTAATGTTACCATTTTAGTCTGAGAATAAAGGAAGTTGGAATGGTGTGTGTTATGTTTTTTTCAAGTTCTGTCTAATCCCAATTCATGGTATACCATTGAGAGCACAACGCATTCTTATGACATTGTCTATTGTAGAAATTAAATGTTGCTAACCTAATGTATTTGAGTACAACTCTCAGAACTACTTTTTCAATGGCAATCAACAGTAATGAAAAGACCTATTGTTAGCAAAGTTTCTAAAATATTGAATAGAAAAATCATCAACATTTTATGTGAAAACGGTGGCTGTCTGTTAGCAAGCAAATGTTATAGAATGAAAGTTTGATAGAAGAACTAAAAATATATCCAAAAGAGAAAGAGATGAACAGTAATTCATGGAAAGCTATGGCTAAGTGATTAAACAGAAGGCTGTGGCAAATAACATGTGAAGAATAAATTTCATAGCATCCAATGCTTGGATATCTTGGATGTTCTGTGATATTTGAATCTTTCCTGAGTCGTAAAGAGACGATTTTTACCTATTCCTAATCATCTAAGCAGAAACAGAGGACGTTCTCTAAAGATTATTAGCACACAACGGCAAATTTAAATTTTAGAATTTGATGAAATCAAATGTCAACTTGCCGAACTAAAAATCTCTGTGAAATATTCTTATCTTTTACCTGGTGGGATATGAGTTTTCTATGCTGGCTAATTTTACAGTGAATTGATCTGGTATTTGAAAAACTATCGGAGTTGCAGTCGAACCTCTTCGACGATCTCTTTGATTTCATTCTCGACATATCATGCTACTCGGTAGTACGCTGCTCAGCTTTCTCATAGTGAAAGTCTTTGAAATTGTCTGCATCGCTCTTATTCTCAATTGCATATTTTCATACGTGCTTAACTTATTGGCAAAGCGATTATGCAATGCTGTTATACGTGCGAACAGCAGCACTTCGTCGGAGGCATTCGAACTTGCTAATATCACTGTGGGGTTGGTTTCTTTCAACTTTTTAACGGATTTCCTTGTTAGTAATGGAAAACTTGCAGTTTTTCACCTCAGAATTGAAGAAGTGCATGTGAACCTGACTCTTTTTATGGATTCAATAGAATCGACTCCATCTGCATCTCCATTCCTGAAAAAGTTTGATGGTAAAAGTGTCATGCAGCATGTATCTTTTTGTTTAAGTAGATGGGCCATGAGTTTGCCTCGTTGGTCCCCAATACGAATGATGCTAATATTTAAAGAGAGTGATCAACTATCGCTTAGTCCATTGGGATACATGATTGTTAACTGCTGCTCTAGAGTAACAAGCCTGTTTGGATTAACAATCGAAAACACTAAAATAAACACTACATTTCGCAATAAGGAGAAATGGATGAGCGATAGGTATCTTTTAACGCTCCATAGTTGCATTGAATTCCTTTCTCTTTCGCTGAAACGAGTCAGCAATAGTCGAACACTGCGTTTGGCGCTGAACTTTTTTTCCGGTTGCCATTCTCCACTATTGCGTCTTGGTGCTGGAACTGCAATAATTTTTGATGGCATGAGCACTTTCGAAATTGAAATCAATCTTCCTAAACGATACCATCCACCAACCATTGAGAGCATTTCTAATGCAGACTACTTGTTTGATCTTCCGAGTAATGACCGAGAACGCCCAATGCTGATTCCTTCAGCAGTAAAACTTCATTTGGCTCCAGTTAAAGTTATTATTTCAGAGAACGACGTTGACATGATTCTTTCAGTGTCGGCTATGAAAAATTCTAAACCAAGTAATGCCGTGCAATTTAAAGCAAAGAGAACAAGTCATAGTTCAGGTTTGAAGAATACATCTTCCAATAGCCCGGGCATTCTTTTTCGCACCTTATTTTTTGAAATGGGCCTATTTGAGCTCCTTCATTGGGTAATATGTGATTTTAGACTTGAATCTATTTGTGTGGAGTTTAGTAGCTCTTCTGGGGGGGAAACGAAGTTTGTTACAAAAGGAGAAAAGGAAAAGTCAATATATGTAGAATTAAACAATGTTCAAGTTCTGATTAAAGCCGATGAAACGGGATATGCTGATTCTCTCATGAACATGCAAATATCATATGCTGGACTGATAGTTTATACTCAAACCAACATTTCCCCTTGGAGTACAGATATTTTACAATGTATTCCATTACGGTTGGGTCATTTCTCAGGTCGAGTGGAGTGTCTGGAAAAAGTAAGTAGAGGGGCTTCATCTAGGCGACGCATGCCGGTCCTATCGGACCCTTCAATTCTTTCCTCAAATCCGAATATCCCGTTTGGTACAACAGGAATGTGCCATTTTGAACTTAAGTTACTGGGCCGATTTGCTGGTCCTTGTGTTTCCCTCGACTGGTCTAGCATCGATGTGCTCTCATGGGTTTCAATGAGAATTATGTCTTATTTCGTGTCCATATCAGCTACTGAGGCCCGAGGAGAAAAAGGTGGTACATTTTCTGATGTACGCTTTTTGGATCCCCGAACTCGCTTTAACTCTTATACGACTTATCATGATGTGAATTCCAGCGACAGTTTCGATGGTACCCCTTCATTGCTACTTAAGGCCCAGAGAAGCACCGACTACTTTTCGGACGCAGAGGATGAGATTGGCATAATCGTTCCTCGTGTTTTTGTAACAGTAATGCTTGCGCTCGATATCGAGAATACCGAGATAGGTTTTCGGTATGGTGGTACAAAAGAAGAGATGCAAGAATCAGCTTCGTTGACATTGACCGTGCCAGATATCAAAGTGCAGCACCCTTTGTGCAGTGCCCCAGTTTCAATAATTATCTCTGGGGTAGAAGCGTGTCTAGATGTGTCTGAACATACCGAGGAGCATCAGTCCACGGGCAGTGATTTTTCTATGGTGTGGATGAGAATGCGAAAGGCAGATATCAATCTCTCACCCACCTGTGAAGGGCCTCAGTCCTCTTTGCAAGATGACTTTGCAGACGAAGATTTTCCAATTAATGATGGGGGTATGTCTGCTAATGCTGTTTTTATGGTAGATGGTTTATGGCTAGAGTGGAGTCCAGCTCTAGCATGCTTAGCTGCACATGCGTGCTCTATAATAATTGGCTCTATTTTGAACCCGTCAGGTACTCATCTGAAAAAAGTTTACATTTATAAATCTAGTTGAAGTGGTGCTTATAGTATCCCAGCTTAAATTTTTCATATGTAGTTTATTCGCAATGAAAACTAGCTCAAATTCACTTGTACCCTTTTGAGTGACTTTACCTTTAAAAATTCAAATTCTGAACGTCACAAATTTATGTTCCAAACACAAAATTTCATTCCAGACTCACTGTCATTGAAATTGATGTTACACGTGATTGTGAGTTTGCTTTAGACTCATTAGCTTTCAATGTAAATTTTATAGTAATATTTGTTCAAAGTTATTTTCTGCTTGGCAGGAATTTTCACGCCACTTAAGGCTATAGAATGGAATGGGGTGCCTTTTAACCTTAGTTACAATAGCAAAGCCTCTAGACGTTTGCCAAGTTTGGACAATACTAGTCGCATGGAGGCATGTTTCTCGAATAATATCGCCTATTTATGGGGCTTAACTTCAGTCCAATCGTGTCTATCTGTTGTCGTTACTGATATATTGGTGGAGTTTCCATATAGCCTTGGTTTCGATTCTGGGGATATGGGGTTTGAAGATGCTATCCGATGGTTGCAGTCTTACAGTAACAGTGCGAAACGGGGTGCTTTATGGTCTTGCCAGGTAGACTTCTCCTACTTCATATCTTTTATGTAGTCATAATATGATTAATATTCACGTTTATAAATGCCTAACTTTTAGCGAAATCTTTAAATTTGAATTTTGGCGCGATTTGCGCAACTTCGGTGTACATTTAAAAGCTACAATTAAGAAATTCCTCCCAGCCATTTTTTTGCTGAAAAAAATTTCTTGATGCCATTTGTTCGATTTAGACCCCAACCCATCATACATGTGGGTCTTCGATAATCGGAGAAAGAATCCTCCCAAATGCAGAAAATGACCTGGTGGTAGAAAACCGGCTGGTAACTTCTTCGTGTCAAATTTCTTATGTTTTTCTACCTTCATAATTTGGCTTAAATTTTCTGAAGACCTTTTTCTTGATGGTGGCTCTTCGGTGTACTTGGGAGAACACTCTAGAACTCTACTAGAGAAATCAATACATATAACCGGATGAAATTAGTTGACAGAATCAAAATGTATGGTGCTGTACCTTTAAAAACTGCGAGATTTGAGCAGTTTTGAATCGAATTCATGGGTGGTATCACAAGAATGTGGATTTTAATGCTACGTTTCTCATACCGTCCCTGCAGGTTGTATGTGCAAAAGAAGCAAAAATTGGGGTCACCGGTTCACACCCCCCTGATGTCAATTTTGCAATTTCCAATGTGGAAGTTTCCAAAGCAGTTTATGATACATCAAAGACTGGAGAACTGTTTTTTCAAGCTCAGCGAGTAGGGTTTAATGAGCATGGTCACGTGAGTTCGCGGCATGATTCAATGTCTCGTAAAAATTATTTGTCGATTGGCCGTTTCGGTGTTGTGCAATCCAGTGATTGTGTGGATATTTTCATGAAAGATGTCCAAGGAAAGTGGAATCCGATGGTTCAGGTACGTCCATTGACGCTGTGTAAACTGCTTGTACACCCTTTTAGTACTATCATGGTCATATTCAACTACATGTATATTTGAACTTTATCGAATTGAAGTTGCGAATTTGTGCTCTACATGTTGTAAGCTTTCAATGGTATCGAATGCAAATATTCATCATTTCATGATAATTAAATTATTCCGAATTATTTTCTCTCATCACTCAAGAGTTTATACATCTTATCGTTAAAATGTAACACTCCCTTTTACAAATATTTTATAAAATCGTCAGCTTCATCTTACTGACATTATTTTTCAATTCGCCGTTCAAAATTTCAACAGCAATATTGATGCAGCTGATCTATGAATACTGTTGATGAAGTATGTGTTTTTTCATCTCAGCTCTCTTCATGTAACTTATTGATTTAGATTTTGCAAAATGACATACATATTAGTATCTTTTGATTAAATGTATATTTTATATAATTTATTGCTACACAAGACAAACAATGTTAATATATTCCAATTAGGTTCACTTAATAAAACTAGCAAGAGACGTTACGCTTTCTGTATGGATGACGATGCTGGTAGTGCGCCGTTCTGTGCTTCTAGCCAAACATGGATCTTCTTGCTTCGAATATCATACCAAAAATCCACCCAACACTTCAATATCAGCTCTAGCTTTCTGGGCTGAGTGCTGGCATAGCCGTAGAGCTTGGATTTCTGGTAACAAGCTCCACCGCCTCTATGCAGCCGAAGTTGACATTACCGGTGAATGGGCTTCGAATATTCAGCAGATAGTACTAAACAATAAAAGTCATGGCTGCACTTCAGTAAAGGCTGAGATTCGCCTAGGCGTATTCTCTAGTGAATCGATCGGAGAGCAGTTTTCGTTTGAAGATGTTGCGTTTAACATCTTGGGTAAGCCATTTTTGACGTTGAAGAGCCTAGCACTGCGGTCGGTGCTGTATCGAGATGTTTTAGCTTACGATGACAAGGGGAAAGTACCCCCTCTGGTGGGGTTGTGTTTCTATGAATTCAGGGCAAGAGCGCTGGCCAGCAGTGAGGGTAATATTGGTGCAGTACATGACATTTTTGGGGATGATGCTATGGAGGCAGCAAAAGATTCCATGGGGTTTTTAGTAGAAACAGAAGGAGTCGTACTGATGATGCAGTGTAGGCTGCCGTTTGCGGAGTGGATGGAAAAGATGATGTTGGAAATTAGGGCCCTCTTAGGAGAGCTTTCTAGCATTCCTGGGCGATGGCATCCATCTATTCATGGTATACTTTTGGCTTTTCAAGTTTAGGATGAATTATTGAGCATTTTCATTTTCAAAATAATTATAGATTTTCTATTTCTTTGCATCAATCGTAATATAAATATCTATTTGCCTTTAATATATATGTATACAAATTATTTCATTCAATATTATATTAACTATTGAACGGGCTGAATTTTATGCTGAAGTATCATTATTGGTCTCTTTTCGTCTAAACTCTGTCAGGTGTAAATTCTGATTTTCATCGCCTATTTTGGAAACCGCCTTTACCAGTTGAACAATATAAAGTGAGTATTATTATTGATATATGGTTTTAAATCTATTTTCAAAATTTTACCGTCTTTACTTCAATTATTCTACAATATGCATCTATATGCATATATTTTTAAAGTTATTGTTCTATTTTTGGGACAGTTTTGAGAAAAAACGAATACATTTCTTGAAGTTGTTCCCATAGATCATTTTTATATTTTATTTTATTCCCGTTAACTGATTTGCTTGTATGTTTTCATCATTGAAATTTTTCTATTTGCATATATTTTATACTTCCGTAATATTTTCCTTTCAGCTCAGCCGTTCTGTTTTATTAATTTCTCTAAAGATTTAAATCATAGCTGATTTTACAATATTTTATTCTGAGTCAATGTTTTTCCTCGGAATTTTTTAGGGGGGTGATAATCCACAATTCGGTACTCATGCATGGCTGAGATGCAGGTCGAAAATTGAAGTTCACTTTCTCGATGATCCCTTCGAAGCCTGGTTAGGAAAAATTGCTCCAACTTGGCAGCTTGCCTTGAATGAACGGGGGCTTCGTACCCTATATAGATATCGTATACACGGAGGTGACAATAATATACGTCAGGTAGGAGACTCTAAAGATATTGCTTTGTCTATTTTATTCCTTTTGAGTACTTTTCTTTTTAATATAAAATTTCTGCACAAATATTGGAAGTATTACTGATTCTTTCTTTTCTAGTTGTAAAGATCAGAAGTTTGAAAAATAGACAAATTCATAATTCATTCAATTTAAAGTAGAAAAGCTAAATGAAGATCAAATGAGTTTTCAGGACTCATCTATTTCGAAATCAATAGGTATCGAGCAGATATTATTTAAAAATGGACAGTTTACCTATCTTGAAGGATTTCACATCAGTACTTTCGCTTCATTCATATGCTTAAAAATAAATGTTTTATACAAGTTCATTTGACTTGATGGAAGATGCTGCCATTTTGGGGCCAGGGATAGGGCATTGCAAATAATCTAGTGCAATCCAGAATCTTACATGACGTTATCTTAATGCTAATTTTGGGCAGGAGGCGGATGCGAAAATTGAGTCTTCTCATTATATAGCCTGGGCTAAGAAGGCAAATATCGAAATGGCAGGACGGGCTAAGTTCCTACTACATCTCGCTATCGGTTCGATGAATGTGGATATTAAACCCCCATTATCAGGGTATAAGCAGTGCTGGGGTGCGCTACAAGAATTGGATGAATGTCCAGTTTCTGAAGAGTTCCAGAATCAGTTTTCCATGCTCGTGAAATCTGAGGTTGTATGTTTGAATTTAAATGTCTCTGTAGTAAAGTTTAACGATTAATTTATATCGTGTTGTCGATGTGAAATTTATTTGAGCAGTAATAAAGATATATGCCTATTCAAAGTTATAATTGTATCTACTGCTTTCGTATCTTTTATGTTTAAGATTTTTATATACTTAACTTTTTGAAATATTTTCTTGTTAAGTATTACTGCATTGAATGTATGTTCTCTGTCTTTCACACATTCGAAATAGTTTTCAAAGTCTATTATAGTATATTCTATTTCTATTTAGATATGATTTTTTACAAATAGAAATAATTTCTATTTGTTTACAATTGAATGCTCAACTTTATGTTCAGATGAATATGCTTTTATCTGGCTTGGAGATATGTGTTCGAACATTCCCCGACCCCTTGTTTTCTTGCGATAAAATCACTGCAAATGGAAGCACCCTGATAGCGCTAGCCAATGCCCCTCTTTCGCTGCATGCCGAAACCATTGTACCCCTCCTCGATACCCCGCCGAACCGTACAGTAATGTTCCCAGTGATATTAAAGACTTTGCCTCCAAAGCTCTTTATGGATATGTCAGTGCGCATACAGGTTAATGTTTTAATTGTTTTGTAATATTTTGATATGCAGTAAACTTTAAATATAGTGATGAATTTGTTTTTAACGAATTTTTAATTAACGATTATACGAAAAAGTCATATCGTGCCAAGTTCAGCTTCAGATTTTCGGATGTATGAAATTTTCGATGAAGCTGATTGATTTGGTAGTTCCAACAGGCTCGTTATGTAAGAATTTTACTGAACAAATCATTGTATTATTTACATTCTCAATCCTTGGCTGAATTTGAGTGCTTCAAACATTCATGTTGTTTCTTGTGGTAGAATCCAAAAATTGTGATTTCACCAGCGTTGGGACCGGCATTGATGGATGTTGCGAATGTAGCTCTGCTCCTAGTACCCAGAATGTTTGGGCAAGATATGACTCCTACTACCCTAGTTGGGACAAGTATTGGGGAGGGGTCAATGTCCTTACCATGGTGGGATTCCTTGCGGGGCCTGTTGCATGGTCATGCAGATATCAAGGTACAAATATATATACGTATAGTTTTGATATTATTTACTCTGTGGAAATGTTAGTCATATAGGCTACAGCCAGAGGCTTTGGCTACAGACGAGTTAAGCTGATACGTAAGATGACTCAGGAGTATAGTTGCTTGTTCATTACCTATTATTGTGGCATATGCAGACGCATAGCTATCTGTATCTAGTCTGACTGGACCAACCAGGAATCTTACTCGGTATCCCCATTTATTCCTGGAACTTAGAACACATTATTAAAATCTGCTTAGAATGATTGATTTCACAGTATTTTCATTTGCATTCGCCAGTTGTGCATTTACGGTGTAGGATGTTTTTGCTATGCGTGCTTAATTTTTAAATTAGAATTTGAGAATGTGGTATGAAACGGTAAAGTGAATGTTGCCCTTTAATTCTATATCTATAAATATTACATTTCTGTAATTGACATAAATATATTTTGTCAAGAGATAAATTCGAAATTCTGGTTTCCCACATAAATTCCTTTTTTTTAAATTTATAGGTTTTTGAAGCAGAGGTCAAAATTTCAACTGCATTTAGCGATTTGTGTCCTTGTTCTGCATTGCTGCCTCCGCAGATTCGATATGCGTGTCTCTCAGGGCAAACGGACAGTTTAAATTTGGGGGTAATCGACGATGAACCACTCAATAAGACATTAGGAGATGCCGTTATCATACAATGTGTATATGCTCATATTACCTACCGAGCCTGTAAGCTTGAAACCAATGTGGTTGGTATATCTGCATTAAGTTATCCCCCTACAGAAGTGCCCTTTCCTCCATTAGTCGAGATTCCTTATCTCCGCGCAAATATAATAACAAAATGGCATTGTTCCGGTAATGCAAATGGTCACTGGTGAGTTAAAATGATTGCCACATTTCATTTTTTTTCATATGTCGTACGGCCTATTGAATACATATATATATATATATATATCAATACATATATAAATGTACTTTCAGAATGGAAATTACTTAGTTCCCTGATTTTTAGCTTACAAAATTATTCCTACATAATAATGGTAATATTGATGGATGGAAATATGTCTGTTTGATATTTGTTATCAAGCTAATATAATTTCCAGTTTCATACTGTTAATGTTGTTACGAAATCACGGTATTTCTCAGCTTGCACACCGATTTTGCTCTCATTGTTTGTAGAAAATGATTGACTTTCAGCAAAAAACTTCATTAGTTGAACTTTCATGCACTATCAGAAATTTGGCTCTCATTTAGTAGTTGCAGAAATACATTCATTGGAAATTCGCTAATCGAGGGATTACTTTATAGCGATATTCTACATGCCAGTATAAATTAGCACTTTGATATGGGCTCCAATGCAGGGTGTATTTTAAAAATTTCGTCGATAAGGGAGGTGATGCATTTGAAGGGTACCGAAGTACAGGTGTGTCACTAATGGTCAGTGCTTCTCTACCTAATGCCAAGACGTATTTACGTAAGGGGGGTTCGCTGCCCTCTGGTCCCACAGTGCCCTCTTCGATTGTTTCAAAGGTTAGTTCGATATGTCCTATAAAAAGTATGCAGTAAACTTTTTATATAACAAATTTGCCGTTAACGAATTTCACATTTAACCTTAAAACAAAAAAAATCATATTATACTGAGGTTTTTTTTATGTTTCTGACAGATTCATTATATTTGAAATTTACTGCATGTTCTCTGGGTATGATCAAAACTTCTATGATATAGTGGCTAATTTTTATCGTTTATGTATGTAAAGAAATATTTAATTTAAATATTCATAAGTAGACAAATAATTATACTTAGTACTGAAAAGAAATTTATGAACTCTCAAATCCATTTTTATCTTATCATAGCTGGATGATCTGCCGAGGGTAATGAGGGTAACTTTTTTTGGCGATTGTCTCATGTGGTTACGTCGCTGCATGATCGGATTTCTTAGAATTCCACCATTCCCTCGCCATTACATGAACCACATAATTTCGCCCTCTGCCTTCAGCACCATAAGTCACATTCGGGTGGTTGCTGTCAATCCAGTTACCCTTGCCGGCTTAGATATAGCCCTATTTGACACCTCTCCAACTGACATCAACCGCAGGGGGTTGCGCCTTAGTCTGGGGGAAAGTAGTACCGAAAGTGCCCCTTGTTCTGGAGGGGCTTTGCTCCGAATCATGATTCGTAATGAGGGCGAAACGAAGAATATACCCGACCCATTCACTACTGGAAGGGCTGCTATACCCTCAAAAGGGAATCGAGTTTACACGGTAGCTCGACTTTTCTTGCGGGTTCCGCCTATGATGGTACGAATTTATGACCACGGATCCGGGTCTCAAGGGGAATATTTGCTTTCTGTTGGGGAAGTGATTCTTAGGCAAGGTAAAGGGGAGGCCATGTGTTGCTCAATGCTGAGTGTTGTTTCAGAGGATAGACTTCATTCGGAGGTGATGAATTTGAATGAAGAGCCCTGCTCTAGTACAGCTCCCAGGTAATGAATTTTATTTCAGTATACTTCGACGATGCAGTAATCGTCAGGTATAAATAATTTGCCTGAAAAAAATTTTCACTTACGACAAGTGAACCTATATCAAGTTTAGCTTTAGATTTTTGGATGTGACAAAAACTCGTCATATCCGAAGTTTGCTGCACTGGTATTTTATTAAGGGATTAAGTAGTTTTTTAGGTATATCATTTTAAAGTTTGGATTAATTTTTTCAGAATAAATATATTGCATTTTCTCAGGGCCAATTATGGCATGTCAAAAAAGTACTTTACATACTAGTATTGCCTAGCAATTTTGGTACTTTGGTTCTCCCTAGGGGTATATAAGGCTATTTTAGGATTATAATAAAATACTTATTAATTATTATGTTAATACTTACGTGAATTTCTTCTGAATGGAAATAATTTTATAGTATAAAACTTTAATGCTTAATATATATAAATATTTATGCTGTTGAAATTGATTTAATTTGAGTTGATTAAATTAGATTAAGTCCTAAGAGATTTATAATTTTCTATTTTGCTCCATAAAGCTCTCCTACAAAAATGTTTTGATGTTAGTACTGCACAGTTAAAATTTTATGAGCACTGACTTTTCTCCTTTTCCATTTTCTCTGATTTAAGAATCTGTATATTTGAAAATAATTTTTCTCTTTCTTTTCTTACAGGTTGAGCGAGTTTGGTGTTAGCGATGTGTTTTTGGTTGACGATCAAATTGCTGGTGCCCTTTCCGATGAGGAAGATGAAATCGGGTATTCCCGAGGAGGTACTGATGGAACTGCCACTTGGCAGCGTGGGGCACCTGCTCCAGACATAGAGCTACTCTCAATGATGAGAGAAAAGGTATTCTTCATTTTGTAAATGTATAACTTCAAATCATTAATATATTAAAATTCAGACGTAGCAGATTTGTTTTTTTAACAAATACTCACTCGTAATAAATGAACAAGCATGTCATATCGTATCGAGTTCAGCTTGGATACAATGAACTTTGATTCAATATATTTAGTCAATGATTCCTACAGATTTGTTCCATCCCAAGCTTACTGAAGTGTTATGGATGACTTTAAATGCATGTTGTGTCAATTTAAAGCAAATGGAATAATTTAATAATATCACTTGATTCATTTGAACCTTATCTGTGTCCGCAATAAATTTCATACAATTCATTTGAACTGTATCTGTATCAACAATAAAATTGTGGTGCACCTTGTAATTTCCATAATTTGATTAAAATTTATTTTAGAATTACTCATGCAATCTAATTTATGCTCTATTCTCTAGACCCGAAGATTTTCTTTACAATCTCCCCATAGTCCTCAGCTCGCAGAGGAGTTGGAGGAATTATCGAAATTTGAAGCTGATCAAGCGAACGATACTTACGTAAATGAATATACAATTGATGATACTGAAGCTGGGCCAGTGACTGTTTCAGAAAGTACGCCCAGCACTAAAGAAAATGTTGAGTTTTTCGGTAAGAAAGGGAATTCGGCTTGGCTTCGATGCAAAGCTGGACGGGCGCAACGTAAGCTGTAAGTTTTAAATTTCTGTATTATGAAAAATATCTTTCATTACTAAAAACTTTATAGCTTTGCCTATGAGCATTTTTTTGGAATATGAGTATAACTTGAACTGATGGTATTGCCTTTTATTTAAAGTTTAAATTTAAATATGACTCAGGTAGTGGGAAAATGGTACGAATTGAATATAATGCAATATATTTTCAGCATTATTCATTCCAAGTGTCTTCGAGTTCCTATATGTTCAGTTAGATTGATTCAACTATAGACCCCCTACCCCGTAATGTCAGGAGATGCGGGTTAGAAGATTCGCTTTATTCAGTTGGCGCTGCTACTTATATAGTATTTCCATGATAGTACATGCACATATATTGAACATTTACACTATGATGAGTCTAGGTTTGCTTCAATCCAGTTTCAATTTACCTCCAATGAGATTCATTGCTCATTCATTCGTATTTTGTAATATGCATCAGATTAGACCATATGGACAATGCCGGAAAGCAGTTTCGCCAACATTCCTCAGTGTTCTCTTCGCCATCAAGATCGTTGAGAAAACAAGACCCATCCATTAACATGGCTACTCCAACATCCGCTAGTGACGACGTGGTGTCCGATCTTACTCGTGCAACAAATGACTCTTTGGAAGCGCTAGTGTTCCCCTCAAGTGCGTCACAGCGTGCAGGACTCAGCGGAGATCGAGTGGACGGATCATCATTCCTCTATAGAGTTGTAATCAACAGGTTTTAAAGTTCAAAATTGATATATGTAAATTGAAATATCAATGCAGCCATCAATATCTACAATAATTAAGCATGAAAATTCTTATTAGTATACGGTTCTTATGCCTTTTCTCATTTTTGGACGAAAGTAATGAAATGAGCTTTGTTTGAATAGTTGTGATTGCTCTTTTTTTTATTCTAATCGAGTAACGAAACATAAATTTTTATTTTTATCTCAGCTTGGTTTTGCAATTTGATGTAGGGCTTTTTTTGTAATGTCGAACATACCAGTGTTAGCTTCACTATTTAATTTGAGTTTAGTCAAAATTAACAGTTTATATTTGCTATTTTTGTTTTCAAAGAGATGATTTTAATGAAAATTTAGTAGCTGTTTCTCTTCAGAAGTTTATAATAACATCTAGGTACAAATTCACCACAAAGTCTAAATCCATGAACATTATCAAAAAATAAATTATGCGTCACTCATGTTAGTAATATGAAGTTTAATAATTATTATACAATAACTTTTGAGTTTGAAGATGGAATATTTTTGCCTTTTTCAGAGTACGAATATTGCTAACAGCGGCTCAACGAGATAGCCTCATTCTTTTAGGACTCAGTGCATATAAACGTGTCATAGTTGCCATCCCTGAGCTATCAAAGCCCCCTGCTGCCTTACTCTCCCCTTTGTGCGATCGCCACGGGAGCGAATACCCTTCAGGGCCATCTCCCCGTTTGTGGGGATATCGGTTATCCTCCATGGAGTCTGATTCTGGGGGGAGCCAGTGTCCTACTGGATTATCGGAAATGGGTGCCGATGTGGTATCTAGCCAGGGGAAAAGAATGAACGGGTACACATTGGGGGGTACCATCTCGGGAGTGCTACATAAGCTTTTCTCGATAGAGTTAGAGGAGCTTCAAGTACAATTGCATGATGATGAGGTAAGCATATAAAGTAAATGTTGGATATTACAAATCTGATAAGACTGCTATATTAGTAGTTTACTATATCCGAAATTAGTAATCCACGAAAATCTGGAACTAATGTGGCACAATTTGACTTTGTTCTTTATTCATTATAAATGAAAATTTGTTGAAGGCAAATTCTTTATATCTGAAACTCAATGTTTATAAAGTTTAAGATGATGAATTTTGAATGCAGCATATTTTTCTGCTTAAAATGTTTTCTCGAATTTTGTTGTAATCCGGGATTTATATATATTTATATTATATATAAATTGAATATACTTTATCATTTTTTGTTATAATAAGGCACTAACAAACAATCTGAAATTCATATTACATTCGGATTAATATTTACATTTTTGCCTGTCCTGCAAATGTTGGATATTATTTGTCTGATCGTTCAAATAGGTTCATATAGTTGACAAATTTTGGAAATTATTTGATTTTCTGTTTTCTTATTATTGTATGTGGTTTTGAAAATTTCTGGAAATGCAGACATAGATAGTCTAGATTCTCCAAAAAGTTTCAGGCTTATTTTTCCAATTTGTTAGAGTTGTTACAAATTTGCGAATTCTCCTATAAAATCTCTGATTTGCTTAATACCTGATATACATTTCTTATTTGGATAAATTTTGTGCTACAAACTTTGCCATTTTAATGTTCATGTACTTGAACAAATATTTTCTTTGAATGTAATTTTTGTCGCCCCTTGGCTAGTCCACAAAAATCATACATTCCAGCCAGGAAAAATCTCAGAAAGAAATTTAATTTGATAGTATTATCAGGATATTTTTTTAATGTCAGTGCGTATCCATAAATTTTTTCGAATTGCCCGAATGCATTCGTTACATACGAAATTTATGGTACATTTCTCTATTTAAGTTAGAAATTAAAAGATTGAAAATGATATAATTGCACTTAAAAATTACGTCATCGTAAGATTGAGATTCAAAATGTACAATTCTTCAATAGTAACTTATATGACTGTAAAATTCTGTACCCTTTCGAATCTACAGATTGCCTTATAACCGCATGAACATTCGATTTGTTGAGACTTTTACTGGTGTTTTTGTACTGAGATACATATATATATACGTATGCATGTGATGTATGCCGTATAAGATTTATCATCAAAGTGAGCAATGTAATGATGTTTTGCAGATTTCGAAAAGTGCAATTATTTTCAGCTTCGAGCACGGAGCAGTACAAGGATGGGTGGGATTGGAACCCGGGGCCTCGCAAGATCTATCGGATCCAACGTGTTGTCGACGCTTGCAATGCTTAGCACAGCGACTGCTCACTACCTTTGATGAGACTGTCACAGTGACTGTTCAGGGTGTTATGATATCAGCGGCGCCTACAGATGTGGATGTAGGAGCAGGTGTCACATGGCTGCCTAGTTCGGCCCTGGATAATGGAAATAACCAGGGACCAAGGATAGCCTCACCCGTTAGTATATTTATACATATTCCTATATATGATTTGGTCAAGCTTCTGGTTGCATGTACAGTTGATATTCTATTAATCAATAGTCTACTGAATGATATATTCTATTAGATAACTTTTCCACTCCACCGACTCTGTTTGCTGGTGTTTATTGATATGTCTAATCCATTATAGTCGATTAACTTACAATTTCCGGTGTAAGCAATGGTATCAGTTTGCAAAATTTTATTACTACAGTCAGTTATAAGTTTGTTCAACTACGAATAAATTTTTTTTTAAAAAAGCTACTAGTTTCTATTTTAACATAATTAAGATAAATAAGTCATACTTAATCCCTTTTTTAAGATTCTCCAAAATCTAGTCAAGTTTTCCATAGATATTGATGAATATATAGAATCATATCTCTTTCTCTCCTATAAAGGTTTGATTCATAATGACTGCATAGGAAACATTTAAATTAAACTAAAATTTAAGTAGCTACATTTTATGTTAAAAAGTTCAGACATTTAATTATTTAGGCTTTCATTTTTTATTTTTTGCAAAAATTTATTCGTCTTTAGTTTATGGGTACATACTATTTTACAGACTTTGTCATCAGCGCGAGGATCAGTAACTGCCTCGTCTGGATCATTTTTCTTTGGAGACTGTAGAGAGGAAAATGAGCCGAACAACCATTCTCATTTGGCCGGGCTACTGGGGGGCTCATTTGGCCTTTTCAAGCCTATCGCAGACCGCATCGATGAGGTAAGAGAAGTACTTAAAGATTAATTATTCTAGCAGGATATCCAACTATACATTTTTCCACTTAAACAATAATTCCTCAATTAACACCGTAATACTTGATATTACTTCATTCGGTTTACATCCTGACTGTACGCACATTGAAAATGATAAGTGACTCTAAGCAAATATTGTGTAAATTGAATTTTTACTCGTTATCTAGAGCAAGATGTCAATTTAGGTACTACGTTTCTTCAAGAAATATGTAAATCGAAAGCACACTAATCGAGGGATTACTGTACATGCATATTATGTAGAGCAACAACCTGCCAATATTCATCATTTTTTTTTAAAAAAACCCGATGATCAGGATTGAAATTTTTCTGCAGTTGTCATAAAATATATTAATATCTACTTTTGAGTTACTGATTGAAGTTTTTGTAAATTGTATATCTTACTGTAAGTTATTTATCGTACGTTTTTATCAGATTATCCTGCAAGTCTTAGCCCTGCACGGTGCTGTGGAATCTTCCGAGATTGATTTGAGCGTTCCTGATGTGACAGTAGCTGCGGACAGCGCACAACTACGTATGCTCATAGGGGCTCTATCCACAGTTGTCCTTGCACCCCTACCCCAGCCGGTCCTAGATTGGAGAGAAGAAATGGCTCGTCGCCTCCGAGCGGCCCGCAATGTAGCTACGGCCCGATCTGCTGTGATGTCGCTAAGGACAACTAGCCCTAAAGAATCTTACCTTCATGAGTCAGTTAGTACACATTCAACTAGTACGGCCGTACAATTGGAGGCAGTCTGTGGAGAGTTGTCGTTTGTGGGGTGGGAGCTGAGTGAGCTTAAACGGACCAAAGAGCAGGTACAGTAAGGTTTAAGCCTGTATAAAGCCTTTAGTTGTTTCACAAGCTCTTTTAGGCTTTTTTAATCGAGTGCCTTTTACAAATTCGTAAAAAATCACATTGCTTCGATGTTATGATGAAAAATTCTTGAAAAATGTTGGTAAAACAGTAAGCTTTGGATGTAATGAGTTTGCATTTAAAAAAATTCACTTGTAATGACTAAGCATTAATTTGTATTGTATCCAATTTCACATTCAGATTTTCAAATATATAGCATTAATTTGGTAGTCCTGAAAATTTTGTATTTGAAGTTTCATGTAGTATCATACCATTATGGATTAATTCGCGGTTATGCCTTTCATTTTTACATGATGCAGTGATATTTATCCTTGGCATACATGAAAAGCTATTGATCCTACATCTTTCTTTCTGGAATTTTAATTGGTAGTACTGTACTGGTCCAGATGAGAAATGTACAAAAAGTTGTGGATAGATGAATTTGCCAGAAATGCCAAACTAATTCTTTTTATTCGAAAATTGGAAGCCAAACTTGGATTCAATATTGATATTTCATCAATTTGTTACAAATAAAAATTAGTTAAATGAAATTTTACTATATCTGAAGTCTACTATGTATCAATTTGCATCGCATCTGTATCTTTGCAGGTGGATGTGGCCTTAGAAGAGGTAAATAGATCCCAAAGAGTGGGTAGAAAAGATGGAATTAGGGTTGAAATGCTAAAAAATTGGGCTTTGGAGCTAGCTGATGCAGAAAATTCTCTAGGAAAACGAGTAGCAAAAGCCCATGATTTGATGTCTCTAGCTGTACAGTAAGTAGAAATGACTGTATAGCCCTTTCATTACGCCAATTTCAAAATCTGTCCTTTATATTGTGGAGTAATTTCTTATGGTCAAGTTCTTAGAATTGGGTCCTGTTAATAGCTAGCTATTCTGGTATATACAAAATGCAAGCATCCAATAGGAAAATAAATATTCCTTTAGAAATTTTTCAAAGGACAGTTAATAGGTTTCCAATTTGAATGTAGATGTTCATAAAAATTTCTATTTTATATGTGGAATAAATACTTCTTTTTGCGTTCATTTTCATTTATTATATCGGATAATTTATGTTCATTTTTTTGATGGAATGATAAGGACTTAAATTTTCAACTTATAACATTTCAGAGAGCGGCGTAAAGCCTTAGCTCAACGGCCAAATATTGAAGTACACATAGCTGTCCAACACATAACTCTGAAGTTACAACGGGATAGTTCGCTTACCTCTTTCTTCGTATCGCACATCGTCGGTATTGGTATTGCTTTCGTTCGATTCGACGATGCATCTGGATCTTTGGATCTTGAAGTAAGGAGTATTTGGGCTGATCATTTTGATGAGGGTACGAGCAGCGCCACTTTTGTGATTGGGGAAGAGGGGGGGTCTATTCTGGCCCGTCGTATACTTGCACCCCTAACTTCCAAGGAGCTTGAGGCTGCCCCTGCTGCTATGAGACAGAGAACTAGACCTTGGACCCCCCAAGATCCGGTGGTACTTATGCGTGCAAAACTTGGTACCCCTGTGAATGGAATTCCCCTAGTGCGGCATTTCGAGATTACACTGTGTCCCTTGGTTAGTCTATTTTGATTTCTAGTTTTCCAAATCCTTCGGATAATATTCTTCGTTCTACATTGCGGAAAAAGTGTAGAACGTACTTCTACTTACAAGCTGTACTGTTACATGAACTTTAGTAATATCATTGAAGTACAGTTATTTTTTATTCCTTACTAATGCTCTAGATGATATGATGAAGCGTAAAAAGCTAATTTCTGTTAGGAAGATAAGTTCATAATTCTTTATACTTTCTTCAATAAACTAGCCTATCATAAAAATTTCATTATTGCCCTTTAATAAAAATGTGAGAAGCTGCAAATACTTATTGATCGAAGCCCATTGTTACATTAGCACTATAATAGCCCTAGATCAACCTTTTTCCCCAATTTGAGCAAATCGAATGTTACTGTAATTGATTTTGGGATTATTTGTTTGTATGCTTAGCAAGTTTGTTGCACCTCATTAGCTCAATGTATTTCTCCAAATTCTTACAATTTTTGAATATTGAATCATTTTTTGTTTATCGCAATCAGGTTGTTCGATTGCGTCGTAGTCTATTCACCGATCTACAGGGGTTTGCTCAAGGTGCTAGTTCCTCTCGCACAGCTGCACAAGCAAGAGCTGAAGAAAGCAGGCTCAGTGCCTTTCCATTCACCAAACCTGTTGTAGTAAAGTCATCCTCAGGGGAGTCAGGTAGTAAAAATTGGAGCAGTAATAGCAGGGTTTCAACAGGGTTGCCATCTATAAACTGCGATTCGGATAAAAAGTCTATTGCGAATGAAACGGATGATGAGGATGGCTCTAGCATTGCCAGTGCTAACCACCAAGTGAGTACCTCAAAGTCCTATACTTCTGAAGATATATTTTATAAGTCATAATTTTGCCTTTAAACTATTAGGTGATTCCATTAATCTTTTCCAAATGTGCAGTAGTTGATCAAACTGTACAATCGAAAATCGAAATATCACTCAGTAAAGTTCTATGAATTCAGCTTATATTGATGAGAAGGCTTTCAATACATACGTATCAGCGGTAATTCAAGTGTTTTACATAGACTAAATTACTAAGCAAATTTTGTAGTACATTCATCTAAAAACTAGAGAATTAATAATGAATTTGATAGTAAATTTGCTAGCTGATTTATAGGTGGTTATTTTCTATAGATAATATTTATGACGAATTTATTAAAATCCCAAAAGCATAGAATCTACTGAAGAAGATCAAAGGCTAAATCTAAAGAAATTAATATTATTACAATAAGTGGTCAATTGAATAAATTTTTAAATTTCAAAATCTCTTAGCCCCTGGCAATGCTTTTCATTGCTGTAATATTTCTGTTTCATATGATGAGTCAAATTGAGAAGGGACATGTGTTGTCGAAATAATGCGACCTTATTTTTGGATTCTTGTACTTTGAGTTGAGGAATGAGGAGGAACGAAAAGTTACTTTCAAGCATAAACTGATGAAAATATAACTTGAATTTAGCATTTTTGAAAATTTCATCATATTGCTTACCTCTAAACTAAGCCTTACCCTAACCTACCTAACATCTTTCATCCCTATTACGCCCCTAGTCACTTATAAATTTAAAAATTGGTTCTTTTCTATCCTATCTTTTATTATTTAACTTATAATTTCATTGCATAAAGACATTCTTGCACGAAGACTAATAAACATAAATTCTTCGCTGCTTCGAATTGTTGCCAGAAAGTCAGCTAAAACTGAAAATTAACAGCCTAAATTTGAAATTTTTGTCTATCTTTTGAAACCTTGTAGAATGGAGGAAGCATCGATGAAGAGAATCCCGAGTGGTCAGTTGCAATTAAGCATCTATGTCTGGGTGAAATAAATGTTCTTTTTAGTTATGGAGGGGGAGGGGCTAGCTCAACAGGGGGAAGTTTCGAAAAAATCGATAACTGGCATGTTCGCCTTCACGTCTTAAGATACGCTGATAAAACTTGGTACATAATTTTTTTGAATTTGCCTTTTCGGACTATGGTTTTTTCTATTGAGAACCATATGGTATCTCAAAATATTTTATATATCACAATGAAAGGTTTCATGTTGCCTTTGATTAATGTATGAAGAGTCCATTTATATTTGTACTTTTCGTTTCAAGTTTCACTTCTGAAAAGTTCATAGAAAAGTCACCACCTCAATGGACAAATTTGACTCCAAATATTATCAAAATTGAAATTTTCTCTATTTCCTATTTGATAATAAATTTTTTATTGAATTTAAGTTGATCTATTATTTTTTATTTCAACTATGATATATATCCTTAACATGAACATTTTCAAGATGATCACTTCATATGACAATTTTGAAAGATTTTAATATTGGAAAAGGTTAATGTTGTAGATAAAAAATAATTATAATAATCGTTATGCATGAAGAGTACGATTTCTGACTATCCTACAGTAGTTCGAATATGAAGATTTACAAAACTAGCCCTAATTTGATACAAAATAGCATTTTTCTGTATATCCAGATATTCTTATTAAATCATGCATGTTTAAACTTGATATTGTTAAATTAATGACTTCATTTTTGAGCTTCTATGAGGTTTCAATGCAAGCAGCAGGCACTATGATTATAGGTTTTATTACTCTTAAGGCATCAAGATGAGCTACAATATTACTTATTTTCAGGACTAGGAACAGTATGCTTTCACGTATGAAACGAGATGTTTTGAAGGACTTAGTTGGACAGTTTTCTCGAAACTTTAGTAATATTGGGGGGGCACTTGCTGGTCTTATGAAGGTTAGTATGTAGCTGATATGAATAGAATTGCTTTAATATGAAGCGGTCCTTTTCAAAATCCGAATCCTTACATCTTTGATATTTTCTTAATTAATTTTTTGTTTAAAATAGATCATTCTGTGAAATCACCTGTAATCATTGCATTTATTGCAATGCACATAGCATCTATCTGACAATTCACAATGAAGTTTTTGATTTTGTTCTAAAAGTTTGGGTTTGTTCCAGAAGTTTGAAGAAGAATTTATTGAGTATTTAATTGAGTAAGCACTGTCCTATGTGGAGTCGTAATTAATCATCTGTAGATAGCATACTGATGAATATGAAAAATCTATGTTTTTCTTTATACTTTTCTTACATAATACTTAAATAATCTCATTCAATATCATTTGAAATATTCATCCTGTCTTGTAGAAACGTTCGCATAAGAGTTATTTCGATGAGGACGAATTCATGCCATCCGTACAGGCTCTACAGGGATTGAGCATGACTCAATCGATGATTGCAACATCCATGTAAGATCTGTTCAATAAACTTCACATGCTACAAATTTTTCAGGACCACCAAATTAATTCATTGTCTCAGAAATTCATTACATCTTAGTATCTGAAGCTGAACTTAGCACGACATGACTTTTTCATTTATTTATTATAATTGAATATTCAGTTCATCAGAAGTTACTGGAAATGAATATAAATATGCATATGATGACTATTTAGTATGAAAAATTGAATGTGTGAAATCGATAAGTTCATACGTACATCAAATTTGTTGCTAATACTATCCTTTTTTTAATATGGCGAACAAAGGCTTCTCTAAAAAATCTTTATGCCTGACATCCAGTTTGAATTTGTAAATGTAATTTTATTTTGTACTTGATTTTAAGGCTTTTTTATATTTTCAGAGCATATTACTGACATGGGAATTATATTGTTGAATTACTTCTTAATAGATCGGGCTCTATTCCACGATCAATCCCTATTGAAAAATCTGTTACTATCAGTGTGGATAACGACGACGAACTTTCGCATTCGATTAACACATTACTCTCTGAAACTCAAGCTGAGCCAGACGAAGAATCTGTGGCTCGAGACCGACGTTTATTACTTGGCAAACCGCACCATCAGCAGGATAAAGAGAAGGTCAAAAGTATATCTCAGATGGCCCGAAACTTGGCCCACCAGCGCCCGACTTTAGGGGTAAAGCGCCCCAAGATTCTTAAGCATCGGTCCCCCCTGCTGGAGGCAGCAAGTGCTCTCAAGTCAGGTGCTGGTAGCCACCCTGCCCAGACGCCATAATGGTGTAATTATGTTTAATAAAAGTGCGAGTTCAAAGTATTATGAAGAGAAGTTTCATTTCTCTCCTGCTAGAAAATGCTATACATAAAATGTAAACCAATGCTTTTTAAGATCAATTTTATTTTATTCTTATGTTTATTTCAAACATGAAGATAATCAAAGGTTTTAATGGAATTCTGCCCATGTTACTACAATAATTCATTTATTTAGTTGATCAACCTTGCTTTCTATACGAGATAGAAGTAATTCAAGTGGCTAGAGTGCTGTATAGTTGCTGGTAGAGGTCAAGTATGTATCGCTAAACCTTTTCCACATTATTCTGAACCATTCGCAAATTGTTCTGAGTATGACATTTCAATTTTAATAAACTTATTGTGAGCTGAACAGTCATCTTTGAGTTTTAATTACCTTTTGATTATCTTGCATAAATGATGTATTCATGCTCTGCAACTTTCAAAATAGTTTAGCGGCAGACACTACACATTTACGTGCAGTTTTGACCATGATATTTTGGAAATAGAAAAGGATGTGCGTTTAATAATAGAAGCAAAAGCAATTGGGAGGAAATGCAATATTGTATTATTTGAATCTAGAAACACCCGCTGAACTGTCCCAACTAACTGTTATTTGCCCACCGGCAATAAAATTTTTTATGAGAACAAGCCATCTTAAGGCTAATTTTGGGTGTACGTAGCGCACAAAGGAGCCTAACAGCAATTATTCTAGCAGTGTGATGATTTGACGTTTATCCTGCTGACTATTGTTGGTCGCATGACATTCCTTCTGTCTGGATGCTCCGCTGCATCAATATCAAATGATTGTAATCATTGCAATTGATGTGGTTGAATATTTGATGGATAGAATGCTCCATTTCATTGAGAAACAAAAACAGTTGCATTGCTACCTCATATAGCAGTATATTTATATAAATGATATGCACCAGAAATTGTGCCATAAATTTCATAATATTTTGTCAAAATATGTGAATCGTTCATTAAAAGATACAACTCTTGCTATAATTTATAATCAGTACATTACAAAACAAGTAGTAAATTCATAAACTTATCTACAAAGGATGTAGTATGATTACCGATCTTTTTGGAGAAATTTCATTCATTTGAACAACACATCAGTGGCTCAACCGGATTACTGCAGATATCATGTTACTATTTTTCTATAAAATACACTTTGCAGTAGCTACATTGATTCCTAAATTCCATTCAATTTTATAAAATTCAATTGCATTCTATTATTTTACCATCCAGGCTATTAATTATGCAGGCTTTTTAACACAAAAAAATTTATTTGAATGTTGAACATGGACATCATTCAATGTAGATGGGGCAACAATTTAATACTGGAGCAAAAGTGACCAATTATTTGAAGTACTATAATTTCAACAATGGAGGGTAAACAGTAATTGCAAGAAGGTTGGGAATGTTTAAATTGTTTAAGTGTTTACATCCAAAGTGCGAGTGGGCTAAGGTATCTAAAGAAATTTCAAAACTGCCCCCAATTTTTCATGTTACCTATGCAAACAGCTTTCATACTGACCAATGCAACATTCCTGGAAAAGTATCAACAAGGAAAATTTCTCTTTTTGAAGGATTTTCCAGTGTAGTTGTTTCTAACCCTTCATTGACTTTGAAATGCCTAATCAAGCAGTCTAAATCTTTTAGCAGTATTAACTTGAATGTAAGCAATCCCACATTATACAGAGCAAAAGAAGAACTTCTGAAAAATAAAGGAGATTGCTCAGAATCATGCAAAAAAGTTGAATTCTTTATGAAAAAATTTAAAGAACTCAATCTGTCCAGAGTTGTTGCACTGCAAAAAGTTGATATGGATCAATTAGTTTTTTAAGCCCTTCCATCAACTTGTTCGATCACAAAGTTTCAATCAACTTATCCTTGGTCATGATGGAGCTCATGCAAATTATGATCAGTATAATTGAATCACACTAAATCTTGTTGGTTGTAATGGAAATGGTAAAAATATTTTACTTGCCTTTGCATTGGTTTCAAAAAAGAATTAATAGAAGACAACTTATGATTTTAAAAATTCTGCCTTGCAAATAATATTGTACTTCAAAAATATTCCCTTTTTTGCTGACCAAGAGCGTACATTAACTGATGCAAAACAGTTTTTAAAGCATAGAATTTATGGCTACTTGAAATTTTACACCAAGCAAACTATTCAAAATGTTAGAAATGCATTCAAGATTAGTGCAAGTGATGCGCATTTGAAATAATAAAGCAGGAAGAAGAGTTACAAAACGAATGTAGAGTTCAAATCAGTAATATTATTGATGGCTTAGTTACAATATTCTGTTGATCATTGAAAAGAAACTTAAAAAACTCATGTGGAATTCAAGGCTGGTTCAGAGAAATAAGAAGCTCAGTGTAGTTGTGTCATCAAAAATCTGTTTGGTATTTCATACCGGCATATCAGGGCATGCACTACTTTTATTGGTACGACAAACATTTTTTCCAACAGAGACTTACTTAGTCAATAATTTCTAAAAGGTTAAAGCTTATAATCGTGCATTTCGTCTCAATCATGTAGAGATTCTTCTCTATGAAGAAATTAACGCAGGTAGTGCCCTTTTAGCTCCTCCGACACCCGAGCTGGACGCCCATCTATGCTGGGTTCCCGAGGATGTAGATAGAAATGGAAGTTCAAGAGTAGAAGAGAGACATCTTGTGGAGAAAGTGCCAGATCTAGGTAAAATTTTTTGTGTTCTAGATGTAAATTCAACGACCATAACCGAAGGTTATGTTGAAAACACGGAACCATGGCGGCGGAACATACAATTTCTAGTCCAGAATTTGTTGGCTAAAAAATAACAGATCAGATTCCGAATCTGTTTAAAAGCATTCGAATTTAAACACAAATTCGTTTCTTAGCTGAATCCATGTAAACTCATGGCAGTTTTTTTCAGTTGATATCTAAAGAAAAATATTTCATGCTCTTTTTTTGCAATCAGATTCAACTGGCCATCCTTTAAATTAGTTTGTATAATTTTAGGACTTGATAAACCTAAAATAATTATATATTGTGTGAACATGCTTAAAACAATTTTTTTAAAATTTGTATCTGCATTAGTACTTTAGTGGTATGATGTAAAAAGTGCCAAATTTAGGTGCTTTCATTCATATTCATCATTGATCAGCATCTTATTAAATTAAATTTAGTTTCCTAAGAATAAAGAGTAGATGATTACTTCCCGATATCCGAGCAAGAAGGTAAGACTTCACAGGGAGCTGGAAAGTTGAATCTAAAGTCAATTTATCATATATCCAGTTGGGAAACAAAACTTTTAACAATTAGAAGTTGCAGTCACTCCAATTACAATTTATCATATGCGTAATAATTATCTGATGATATTACAAAATTTTATGTCATTATAAAAAAGAATTATTTATCATTGAAAAGTTGAATTGATGATTAATAAGCATTTACATTACTGATAAAGTGGCCAACATAAGACTTATAGCTAACCTGTACACTCGAGAATCGTCATTTTGTAAGTTTCCTCAGAAAAAGCAACCTAATTTAAATATCTAAAAAGTTCCTGGAGAGCCCTTCATTAGCCAAGAGAGAAAAAGAAGCTCTGAATTTGGAGTTACACTTTTGGTATGAAATAACTTCACATATATCTCCGGTTGGTAGCGTTAGGATGTCACGAATCCGCATCATTCTAAAAAAACGGAGCTTTCGACTTCAGTAAAGTTGGGCAGTATAACGACTAAATTTTTGTCGAAGTTTCGAGATTAAGCTTTCGACTGCTAGCTCATTTTCAAGTTTCAACACTATGGGCAAATAGAGACTAATAAGTTTCATTTCTTCTAGCTAAGGACTCAATATCGTTGGTGAAGGATGAAAATGACACGCAGAGATCGTATCGATTCGAAACTGATGCGCTTTCCAATATATGCTCAAACTTAGAGAATATCGAACAGATTTGATTTATTTGGTGAAAGTGTAATAATATGTCCAAGTTCTCTCACTGGAGCATGGCTCTACTCTCAACAGCCTAACGCAAAATGCGCTAAATTTCAACATGATCGGACAGTCCAAAGTTATATTACGTGAAGTCGTCGTCAGTACCAAAGAGATTCATTCAATGTGAATATTATTGATTTTGACTCAACATCAAGCAGTACAAGAGTTTCCGTTTCGTCGTCAGCGTTGCCTTTAGTACAAGACTTTTTAGTGTCTATCCTACGATTATGACATCTCACTTCAATGGATCGATAAACATACTACATGATTTGAAATATTTTAATTAATTTACTGTATGGTTTGTAATTTTCCAAATTTGCAATTTACACATTACGTTGGCATTTTTTTGTCAAAACCTTTTGAGAAATTCGATGCTAACCAAATATGAATGTATTTACAGATTTAACTTACAAGTTATCCGCACTTAGTGAAAATGCAGTGAACGCCAACGAGAATTACAGTGATGAGAAGGAGGTTAACAATAGTTCTATAGAGTCAAAGCATCACGAATCTCAACGGTGGATTAACGGAAGACAAATAGCGGAACAGATTTTAGCCGATGACAGTAGAAATCTCCAATTGGGATTGTCTCACCATGACTTACTTACGATATCAACTCAGCTAGGATACTTTCCACCGAATTTTGTGTCCATAGCAGCAGGAGACGCTAATGGTGTACCGTTGGTACTTAAGTTGTATCCACTATCGCATCCTCTTCGGCGACGTCATAAAAACTCTGGAAGGCAACCGTTTCCTACAATATATTGGCTGTGTTGTCCCCGCTTAAAGATGGAAATCAGTAAATTGGAAGTTACCGGAACAGTTAGGAAGTACGAAATGCGCCTGCAGGTATAACGTTTTTGGTAAATCGACGAATCCTTGAGCTAGCTAAACTCTTGTTCCTAAAGCAATTGAATCACTGCATTACCATGATATTCTTTTATTGATGAAATGTTTACGTTAGTCTTAGCCTCATCTTAGATTTCTTGCTATTCTATTAGGAATGTCCCGAAAGTCTAAATATTATCCGAAAGCAGCATGAAAAGTATGCTGATGAACGTTGGCAAATGCTTACTGTAAGTTTCTAATATATTTATATAATTTAGCTGCTACTTATGTATAACATGTTTCATTTTTCTTCGTACTGTAATAGATACGATAAATACTATAGATGTAGAAAATGGTCAAAACAAATCAGCTTTTAATTTTACTCTGATTGAATTTTATTGGCAAAATATGTCATTCAAAATTGTGAATTTTTTTATGAAAAGAATTGTCAAGAAGAAAATTGCAGGAGATAGAGTAATTTTTATTCGTATGAAATTCGATTCGACTATATGCATTGATGAAACTTGATTTCCAAATAGAAGGATGTAAAGAGATATTTTATGCCCCCCAGTCGAAGTTATCATTATATTGACGATTTTCGTGATAGTATACTTGGTAAAATAGAGGTAAAGTATTTTGAAATTAGTGATATTTATGAAAAACTTTACATATTGCCTTTGCGTTCCGGGAGAAGCTCCAAATAATAATATTTTGCATTCTTCGTTTAGTCAGTATTGATTACTGCAGCTCAGTTATTGCTTCGTATACTGGTACTCACGGTGGTGTAATAGTGAAGTTTTAATTGTTATCAATTTTAATATTGTTAGTTAGGAAATCTTGCATGATGAAATCTATGTATAAATGATCAAATATTATATATGCATAGCATGTATGTTTAAAAAGTATACTGTGAATGGCATAGCAATCCCATTGGAACATTATTCATTATTTGATTAATGCATTGGAAAGACCTCAAAATAAAAGATAGAATTTAAAAGCAATTATTTCACAAGTAGTAAAAGATTTAAATGAATGGAGGAAAAATTCTATCAATAACTTTTTATTCGTAATGTGTTCATTTTTGTTTTAAGGACAGATTTTTGAATATGCTTTGAAAGCCCAAAAAAATTGAAAAATTTTAATGCCTTTTTCTGCACTTTTACTCGTAATATGCTACAGGAAGACGATCGCAAAATTATATTAGAGAAAGGATGGGAAAAATTTTTTGATGCCAGTGTCGGCATTGCTGGAATTCGAAACTTTGAAACAGTGAAGTGCTTGCATACGCATTATGCACATTATTTAGGCACGGTAAGTAATTCGCAAAAATAAAACATGCTTATGGTAGTACAATGTAGTTTATAATTACAAACCATTCATAATATTATTGTAATTCTTGTTCAGTACCTTTCATGCAAATGGACATATTTTGAGCTAAAAAGTCATAAAAGCCTCTATCTTCAATGCCGTAATTACACTGTTAAGACTCTCTTATATTTCCATTGAAATATTGATGAATGCAGTGTCCAATTACTCTTCTCATGGGAAGGAATACTTTAAAATCTCAGAGCGAAAGAGTGGCTAGAGAACACCACTTAACATCTTGCAAGATATTTTTTGGTCGCCACACAGTTGATGCAAAAAAAACATTGCAAGAATCGCATAAAAATGTTGATATTTGATTTTTTTGCTGGATGGGCACTAGGAAGTATGCTGATATATTTTAGTGCCGGTATTAGGAAATTTATTGAATGTGCTTTGTTATCTGTCTATGAGACTCATCTAGTGTTGGCTGCCTGTGTGTACACTTTACCAACTAAATTTTTCTAAACCCCTATTAAATATGAAACAGTTGTTTTTTTTAAAGGTAAAAATGAGACAGTTTTTAATACAGTTTGCGCTCTGAAATTTTTGTATACGTATAAAAACACTGTCGGTACACTGTATTGGTGCCAATGGCATTAGAGATATCTGTGCATGCTGAAGGTAATTTAACTTCATAAATATAATGTAATACAATGGTGGGGAGCCTTTCATAATTCAATCAATTTTTCAAAAAGGCTGAACTTTTCATGATTCAAATCATTTCAATTCAAATCTGCTGTTATGTTCAGAATCAGATATAAATGTTTAAATAATATATAATTTGCTTTACAAATTGTGGCTTATATGAACTCAAAAAATCTCTTCAAAATGTCATTTTTATTCCAGGGTTGCGGTGACAACATAATTGGCGAATGGGTCCATGAAGCTTTAAATGCCAATATTTCCACAAAATTATCGTTATAAATAAAAAAAGTAAAATTCCAGGTTGCATTTATTAGTCCTCCAGTATATTTGTAAAAGGTATCCTTACCAGTGATCCTATATATACATATATGTTTTTGAATAAATGATTTGTGGTATGACAACCATTGTTTATTGAGTTGCTGGGATGTCTTTGACAAACTGGTAGGTTGGTACAAAAGCATCTCAATTGCTTTGACTATACATTGAATAAGTTCTTTTCTGGTTTTGGCATGTTTTCTAGCCTCAGGAGAAAGTTTAATACGTTGCCATATGTAAATTTTCTACAGCTTGCAGAAGTTTGTGCAGAATGCATGGATTTTTTTTTAACATAGATTACTAAGCTCTAAATACTCTGCAAATTTTCAGTGAAGATATCCAAAGTTATGCCTACTGTAGGCATGTAGCATGTTGGGCTACATGTAAGCGCAGGAAAAAATTTTGTAGAAAGGGTATTTTGAATGAATACTGTTCCACTGTTAATGAAGCAACTGAAAAAGTTTTATTCGAAATGTTTACAATTTCTTTAGGATTAGTTGGGAAAAAACACATTAGCCAAAGACTTTATGTGTTTTCGAACATAATTGGTAAGTTATAAAAACAAGCTTAAGGAGAAATTATCATTATCTCATCATCAGAGTAGCTTATGGATACATGAGCGGGATTAGCAAATTTCAAAGCTAATTTAGCATATAACTAAAATAGCATAATCAGATATGCTGTAGTAACTTGTCGTCACTCAAGAATTTATGCAATTCATCTGGTACAGGGTTATTAACACTGGTCTTGTTGTTTCTTACAAGTCATATTTAGTAACTGAAGCCGAGAAATAGGTGGAAGTTATGAATGACAAACGTGTGAAAGACACAAGTATATTATCCTTAATAAATGCATTGCGAAGAGTAATTTTCGCAACAGAAGTGATATAAAACAGAATTGTGATTCGGATTCATGTTGAAGGAATCCGAATCATATCAAATTATTCAGGTTTGGATAGATCCGAACTATTGCTCGATGTGGAGAACAGTGCATAAAGGTTCCTAGCATCATGTACTCCAACTTTGAGATCTCACATTGCATTATGATACCTTTTTTTAAGTTTAAAGTATGAACAATGGTTAGCATCACAACATGATTGCTGTCGAAAGAATACTTTTAACTTCAATAGACAGTTTTTAAATGTATTTGAGCGTTTTGAGTACTTCAATAATAGACATTAAAAATTTGTCATTAATTATATTGCAGTTTGCCTGTGAAAATCTGTTTTTGTTGCTAAATATTTATGTAGTTTCCAATGAGGATAAGCTATTGATGGTGGGAGAATTGTAGTAAAATGATGGAATCACTTTTATCATCTTTGCAAATGTACAGCTTACATAATGTCATCCTGTATCCTCAATTTATTTCTCATTTTTTCCTTTCTCATAGTATTGCATTAACTTCACATATATTTTCTGTTTAATGAAAATATTAAGGAAAGAGGTGTGGTGAACCTCTGATCACAGTAAAGAAAAGTGTATTTGAAAGAATGAAAAAAAAGTATGAAATTTTAGTACTAGTCATGAAAAGTAAGTTATTACTAAAGCCTATGCCACTACAACAGGAACTTGTAAGTAGTGCAGTTCCAGTACAATTTTAGCACAATTACAAAAAAGCAGAATTTGGAGATGTACACAAAGTCAAAGCAAGAATTTTAAGATGTAAGCTAGGGTGTCTTGAAAAGATGAAAGTATTTCCATGATTGCCCATATCCTGACTGAATCTTGATGAAGATAGTATGCTATCATATAGTTTGTAATGTATCATCTTCATGGCGAAGTTTTGGTTGTTAGAACAAATATTACAGAAAATTGTAATGGAGGCAATATAGATTGCTTAAAATTTGTCAGGATCTAATATGTTTTTGCCGTGTATTGTTTTATTTATCTACAATTCTTTCAGGGATTTGTAATTATATCGATCTAATTCGGTTTGTATGTGCAAGCTTAAGTTGAAAATGTTGACAAGATTCACTCTTGTCAACACATGAATTACGATTAATGAAATAGTATTGAACGTGTAGTATCTCTGTTATATTGTTCTGGTTTTCTGGTTTACACTTGATACAATTCGTTAGTCTTGACAAAATTTGAATTTATATTGGAAAAAATAAAGTATGATTTGTAATAAAAGATTACTTTATAATAAGAACAGTCTTGATATCTTGAGTGAAATTCATCATGAGTTTATTCACTCCAATCTCAAGTCATGATGGCTTAGAATGAAGACAGATAATTTCAAATTGTGACAATACACTGCTGCCTAGAGCAAACAAATAGAATTTGCATAAAGACAAGTTGTAAAAAGTGCACAAAGTGAAACGACTATTTGTTTCAAAGCTTTCTACCCATTATCATTTTTGCCCTTGATCAGTTAAATGTTATCTGTTACATATGCTCACTGGATATCCCTTCATTTGCATTATTATTTATGTATGCAAATTTGAAGTATCTTTCACAAGGTATAATACCTTTATAGCAAAAGGTTTGTTCAATGTTCTAAAAACACTTCTTCGCAGACAACAATCCTATCAATGTCCAGCTCTATTAGCATCCTTTTGTACAGATGCAGATCGGAATCCGAATTGCCTTGATAAAAATTTTTGAATCCTTGACGGATTTCTTCCTTTTTCCAGCAATTTTTTAACTCTTTCACTAATGAGCGCTGATGATTGGCGGCACAATTTAAATATGTTGAAAGACCAATAAAAGTGTAATAAATTACTTTTTTCTATTATATTCTGTTGAAACGTTTCAGTCAATACTATTGGTTGATGCTAGTGGTTAATAGCAGCGCCATAAATTGCACCGTTAGAGAAGCTCCCTTTATTCAGAATCAAGTACTTAAAATGTAACAGCAAATCAACACTGCAAATGGCTGGTTCTGGACGAAGAACAAATTATCGGAAATCTGTGCAGGATGATTATCTCAACGGCCTACCAGAGCCTAATGATACATTGTTTGTGGCCCAAGCGCTAGGCAGCAGGTGCGGAGAAATTTACAGAACCACTTAAGTGCACTTCGGTCAATGCTAAGGTATCATAAAAATTACCTCGTTACAGAGGAAGCAATATTATTGAGGTACTAGTGGACGGAGGAGAGACAGGACTAGCCGTTTTGCCCTCTCGTTTCCGAAAGCTTATTTGGGTAAAGCGAGGTGATTTTGTATTAATTAGCTCCAGCAGCGGTGAAATTGAAACATGCAAGTGAGAGATGTATATTATAGTATAAATAATTTTTACTCATTTTAATCGGTACTCTACTTAAGGTGGTTTAATTATGACTTTTCTAAAGTTACCATTGAACAAGTTAATAGAGACTATATTGAGGGCTATTGTAAATACTTTTTTTCATATTTCTCTCTTATTGTGGCTTTAGAATTATTTTTTTGGCGTATCTTTGAGTTGCTAATAATAATTACATCTTCAGCAAGCATCCGAAAAAAAAATATTTTTAATTGAATATTTTGGGGCATTTTAAATTAATTACTTTCGATTCAAATTCAAATATATCATTGTTATATTTTTAACCCATGGAAATATTACACCATAATCAAAAAAATGTATTGCACGTATTTTGGCAATGAAAATTTACTCGTTGGTTGTGGTTTCTTCACTTTGCCAATTAACTTCGATTGAAATACACTTGTCTCTGCACAAACTTCATAGCCATTCAATACTTTTTCAGTATATAAGATTTCAATAATGTTGAATTTTGAACATCTACTAAAATTTTACTCATTGTAGGGACATAAACTTCACTAAAATTCCGAAAGATGCGTCCCTACTCTTATATTTGTTTCTTAGAATAAAATATATAAGCACCTGTTAAAAGGTTTATTTATAACTGATAGCATTCAAGCACAAATAACTTTATAATCCCTAGTAAAAAATGCAATTTTTAATCTTATTTGCTTAAATCTCAGAGGTGAAGGTAAAGTTCGACATCGAATTGATAATGTATTAAGCAAGGATCAAGTGAAACATATTAGAAAAATTGGTAAATGGCCTGCCTTCTTCAGCAATGACACTTCCGTTGCCCTAGAAAAAGTGACTCAAGAAATGAATGATATTAATATATCAGAGTCGGATTCGTACGAAAGCTCTGATAACATGGAAGAGCTGTTTGTCAACACAAATAAAGTTGCGATGCAACGCCAGCGTGTTCACTACGATACTTCAGAAGATGAGAGTGAAAGTGAAAGTGAAAGTGATGGCTTAGGCAATGGCAGTGAATCACATATAGAAAGTAGACCGGCATAATAATAAGTTTTTGAATTGAGGAACAAGTTTATTATCATTTCAAATGTCAAATAAAAATAGAAAAGGTAGGATATTTGCATATTCGATTGTCTTCATGAATTTTTGCTAGCACAATATTGACGATGCAATCGAAATTTGTGATGCTAATTATGAATTGTTACTGTTTTAATTTTCTCTTCCACAAGTTCAATTCTTTTGCAAATTTTAAGTAACTTCTTGTTGTTGAGTAATACAATAGATCTGTAATGGATGTATTTATACTAAATGAATATTGCATTCAAAATAGATTATTTTACTTCCATTCTGGTTTTTTTATTTCATGTACCCTTGTATTAATTGGATGTATACTACCAGGAGCTGTGCACAGTTTGATTTGTGTAATACCAACAATTGTATGAATTACTGAATATTCTAATTGGTTATAGAGATGTAAATGCACACTGAGAGTTAGGATACGGACAGTATTTGAATTTTCTTTCATAATGCTGATTTGAACAATTAACACTGATATTTTACAATATCGAAAACTTTCGAATACGCATAGGCATGCATAATTCCTAGGAGCTTATTGGTTTTGAGTCACACATGAAAGTGATTGAAGGAAAAATATTGACTGGAAGGACGGAAAATTGCGTTGGCTTACTTGTTGACAAAAGAGCAAACTATAAAAATTTCCTAAAAATGGGCTATAAATATAGTAAATAGTATTTCTTTGTCTGAAGCAAACTGAAAAGGATCAACAGTTTGAAGTTCTGCCAATGATTTGATATGCAACTTTCGCCTATGCTGCTGAATTAAGATGCGGCTCTGCTCTGGCACAGTGGAGCCATACAAAAATATTGAAAATACTCTGCATGAAAGCACTTCTCAGGGAACGTGACGTTGATTCACCTTTAGCGCTGACAGTACATCTTTACCAGATATAATGCCTGTGACAAAAACAGTTTACAAATACTGTTGAAAATACAATATGTTGGAAATAAATTACACATAATGGGACAGTGGCCACTGGATTATATTTGTTGATTACTCTGTAGCACTAATCAAATACATGCCCACAGATATGCAATATAGAGCAGTTGAACCGAACCACTCAACTCTTTTTGCTTTTTACAAAATTGTACTATGATTGTTTAAAGAAAGACACTATTACTATGAAAAATTTTAATAGATATTGGAAGTTCTTGTGATTTAGTTCTCATTGCCTTATTATCTTGGTCATTTGCATGTTAAATTTAGTTGCTGTTAATGGCAATAAAAAAATGGAAACAGCCCTAGGGCATCTTTTTTTTAAGAAAATCAAGACCAACAATTGATATACGTACATTATGCATTTATTTTTTTCTCAGATCAACTGTTTTCAACCTATTTGCCCTTTTCTGAAGCTTACAACATCATGCTACATAAATTAAATATAATGATTCAAAATTTTTCATTTTTCTCTAAATTATTTTAAGAACAGAAATGTAAATCAACTTCTAAACTTTAATATTTTATTGGTAAAGTTTTTTGAACAGAAATCATTGTTCACTAGCATCTTTGCAAGAACTCAATAATCTGGATAACTTCACATGCCTACTCCTTGATAATACTCTTCATTCTAAGTCTAATTCTGTGTCTTTGTATTTCTATCATCCAAAATTACATGGATAATTTATAATATGAACCAACAAGAGGATTTGAGATTGTATATTTGGAAAAGGTTTTGAGGCGCAAAAATATATTTCCTGAAAACAGGATATTTTGATGGGTATCTAATCAACCAAATTTATTCTATGACATCATTTATAATGAAGCACCAGCAAAGCTAGATCTTTCTAACGAATTGATGTACTGTCACAAGAGAAAGCATTCTTGCCCATGTTCAAATTTTATTGATCAAAACAGAAGGACAGCTCGAACATGCTAGTATTAGAAACGCAATGAAGAAAACATCAGAAAAAATGGACAATTAGTTTAGCCACATTACATTTACTAATTGTGCTGATAGAAGTGAGGGCACTCTATTAACAACTGCAAAAACACATGCAGCCCTGCAGTACAGTTCAACAAACCCCATTACCTCTTGCAGTATATTAGAATGCAGCCCAAATATTATGAATTTGTGAGTCTCATTGAATCTTGTACCTGTACAAATCTTCTCGAATTTCGTACCACAGCTACAAACGGAATCAACACTTAGAAACTTAATTCCTAACAGCTAGAACTGCTTACTTGCAAAAAAGGCAAAAAACACAAAATACAAGCAGAATATTCAGCTAGCAAATATGAAAGAATTTGGTAATGTACTGTGCTCTTATTTAAAAAGGACCAAATGGAGTGGATAAATGTTTGAATTTAAAACTGGTTGGAGATGACTTTTTCAATTTAGAGAAAATCGCAATTAAAATTTGAGATGAAATTCATATGATTAGCTTCTTTATGTTAGTGCATTTTAAAGGATCTATTTTATTTATCTACTTTGACTATTTACTTGTCTATTTTATTGATAATAGACTCTGACACTATGTTGTGTTTTGAATATCAGTTCATTTTATTGCTTATCAGATGATGCAGTGAAGAACAGCTGAACAATTTGATTATGAAGATGAATCCGAAAAAGAAAAATGCCAAAAATCACGCTGTTGGCATCATTAATTGAACTTTGAAGATAGTTTAGTGCAAAAAAATGTAGACATTATATGTTATTGCATACATTTCAACACAATATAGAGAAGCTTCAAACAAGTGCCATAAGCAGAAATATACAGCAAAAGCTTCTCATGCACTTGTAAAGATTCTGATCAACAGGTTATGTTTCTTAGAAAGTGATAATAGCATTTGAATGAGACAGTTGTTATCATTATAACTTGCTACTTTTGCTATTATAATATGTTTAAATAAATAATTTATCATTTTTCAGTAGTATAACTTGAATATTATTCGGACCAATGACAATAGAGACTGTAATGTTACGAAGGTATCAACGTTCTAATGGTGGCATTTGCATAACCTATTGAAACTATATTAGACTTTTTGGACTATAGGAAGTGCAGTGTATTCTGCTTCATTTAAGAAAATATGCCACCATTTACTTTTTAAAGAATTAATCTGTATAACTTAAAATGGCTGGTACTAAAAGTTCATTGAAATTTACTTGCATATGTTTAACCTTAAGAAAGGTCACAATAGAAAAATGATTACTGCATCCAATCACAATGGTTCTATAAAACTTAATATCTTTACTTCATTTTAAAATAAGAAAGCAGCAAATATCTTCAATTTTTATATTATGTTGAAGATAGTAGTATAATTTACTCTGCGTGCATTTTAATTTTGAGATTTTACGTATTGGAAATATTTTAGGGTTATCTTAATCTCCATATACCCAGGATTGTATCTCAAGCCTATTATGTTTTCAAATTTCAGCAGCATGATGCACACAGTTCAGCATCACAGAAAGTATAACATGCTTAATCTCCTTGAAATTTATTGCACTGAGTTTAACTTTCAGTACTGACGTAAAAGAATTCTTAAAGATAGAAAAAGACACATTATTTGATTAGTTCGCATGGCAGCAAGCTAAACACCTTGATAAGATCCTAGGAGCGAGGACAAAAATATAAATATTGATAGCATCAATAAAAATAAAAGATTGATTTTTAAGATAAATTCAATAAGTATAGTCAAACATGCATCAATGAAATACGAGTTCAAAGTTTTATTTGAAATAAAATGAAAAATGATCGCTGTGTGCTAATATGAGCAAAATATATTCATTCATTGTTGAACTGCATAATGTATTTACATCATGTGCACAAAAATCAACCATCGCGCTATGAGCAATATATGAATTGTCGTACTAGCAAAGAAAATAATTTAATGCTACATTGGATTTGTTGGAAAAACATATATCTAATGGTCTTGCAATTTTAATTTGTTCTTACATAGAAAAACGAGAATTTCAATTTCACCACAATATTAGCGTATATCTATTTTGTGTAATATCGATTACTTCCTAAAGAAATCTGCACAGTGGAAATGTTCAACCCTTTTGTAAAAAACAGATTTCGTGGCAATTTAAGATTATCAAGTTGAAGCTTTGCGTTGAATTCAAGCAACTAAATTTTAGTAACATGCAATGAGATACTAAACTCACTGTGAAACGTACCTTTGCTCTGCAGTTTAGAAATTTTTTCGCTGTCACTGAATTGAAACAAAATTTTGTAGAGGACCAAAACAGTTATTAGTCTTGTCTGTCGATCGATAGAAGAGGAAAATTATGTGTTTCATGCCACTGCATTAATTCGTTCGCCATCAAATTGCGCGCGTACGCTCTTCATCATATTTAAGGCACAAAATACGAATAAAATCTTGATAATGTCCAGAATGCTTATGTTCACAGCAGAAGTTGAGAACGAATGGAAGAAACAAATGAGCTCATTATCGTAGAAATAATTATAGGAATCCGCTGATCTCAACGGTGCAGGCGACCTAGCGCACTAGATTCTCTCTTCAAAATTTATTTACTCGAATCTTGACAATTCACATTTTATATTATCTAACTTACGCAATGAAGATTCAAATTAAGTTGACTTGTCAGTTCTTAGAATAATTTAGAGGCGATAAATATAAAATTTCAAATCCTTCTTTTTCCTTCTTTTTCGCAGTATCAGGTTGTTCTTTTGTATGAAAGGGCAAAATGATGCATATGCATGCAAATCTAGTTGAAGCCGAATTCGGAAGCACATATCGTTACAATGATTAAATGTAATCAACGCTTTTAAGACTTTCAAGTTTTATAAAGAAAAACTTTATCACTCAAGTTTCCAACAGAAACTTGCAAGAAGGATGACTTTAAGAGCTTTACCTTCAGAACTTGTTACGATTGAGAAAGCTGAATGCATTGACATCATACACAATCCTCGTGTCAATAATACAGAAAATGTACATTCGACTCAGGAAATCGACATCTTGCCATCTAATAAAAAAAAACGCAAGCGAAAAAAGAAAAGAAAACCTGTAGACGTGGTTGAGACTGTAAAATTAGAAGTGGATAATCTGTCCATCGCCGATCCAGATGAAGCTACCTCAATTGAAATGATTAATTTTGTTAAGCGACCGCGGCATCCTCTAGAAAAAGATTCTACAAAATCGAAAAATCAACAAGAACCATGTGATGATGTTTGGAATGGAATTGAAAAAAGTGCGAGACATAATGATGCGGTGAAATCCGAATCGTCTGATGTAAATGCATCGAAATCTTTACCATGCAGTACTCCAAATGGAAGCTATCCTCTATATTATGATAAAAGACATGCGGCAGGGCGAGGAGGAATTGGACTCGATGATCCTCGTTTGCCAATTTTGAAGAAGGAGTGGTTTCAAGGAAAAAGGTTCTATGAAAAAATTCAAATCTCTAAAAGCGCCAAAAAATTCAAGTACTTATGATTGTTTCATTATTTGTTGTTAACCATTAAATCATTAAAATTGGCAATGTATCTTGCAACCTTGTTATTTTATATGTACATCGAATATGCTACTTTCTGAAACATACATATTATTGGTATAGATGCATAGATATTGGCTGCAATGCTGGTATTTTCACAATAGCAATTGCTCAAAAATTTGGTACATCTTCAATGATTGGTCTAGACATTGATGCCTCACTTATTGCTCAGGTATATTTTTTATTTATCATTATGGTGATAAAATTTAATGCTAATTATTCATTTTAGTGGGTTTGAAATTTTGATAGGCCAACAGAGAGCTGAATCAAATTGTGGCTAAAAAATGTACGCCAACTGGGGCAAATATGGTGCCAAGATCGCTTCGAAAGGTGCTCGCACATATCTGCTATTCACCAGTGTATTTTTGAAAAAATTGAAAAACAAATTAAAAAATTGAAAATATATTTTCCAAATTTCGTTTAATGCCATGAAATTTTAAAGTTTCTATTTAAAGGATAGAGTTCTTCTGTGCATATGGACTAGTATAATTTTTTAAATACTAGGCTGGCAACGCTTCATTGTCCGTGCCAGAAATTTCCCCGGAAATTTCTGCTCTTCGTGGAATTTGTTTCAGGGTTGGCAACTTTCTCGAAGACAGCGCTAAGGTTTTAAGACATAAATATGTATTTAAAGTATGTGTTAAAAATGCTCAGTATTTTTGTAGCAAAATTTATGTATTGATTTTGTAACTTTATGAAAGCCATTTGTTTTTTAATGTAAATTTTTTTCCCTCAATCAATAAAATGTTATACATGGCACTTTTTTAAGCTATGCACTTTATAGCCAGGTGCGCAAAATGCGTATTTATGTATGTTCACCTTTAAGTTTTATGGTGCAAGTAAAAATTACAGTTTTTTAATTTACATTTTGTATAGATTGATAAAGAATTCGATGTAATTTGCAGTTTCAGTACTACCAAATGGGTACATCTATATGGAGGAGATGATGCCATCAAAAAAATGTTCAAAAAGGTGTGTATCTTTATGTATTGAAGCTCTTTTTGTTTGCTACTTGTACTATTTTCAAGTTTTAAAGTTGTTGTTCTTTTATTTCACTAGATTTTCGACCTACTAAGTCCGGGCGGGCATTTTATTTTAGAAGCTCAATCATGGAAATCATATAGCAAGTGAGTACAAACTTTTGGTGTGCACAACAAAGGCAGAAATTTGCTTTTTGATATGCAATTACATCCCAAGTGCATGTCAAAGATTTTGGGCACATAACGAACCATTCGCCAATCAACATTCATACATCTTAAAATATTTTTCTTAGATTAATTATTTTCGAGTTGTTCGTCCGTTCTCAAAGGTGTTTGTACGTTTTGAAAAAGAATAAAATCTGCCAGTAATTAAAAACTTTTTCAACTATTTCATATTTCACAAATTGGAACAAAACTAAGATTTTTTTTGCAATTTAAGTGGGTAGAAACAGCTATAAAATTAAATTTCATTGAATAGACAAATTGCGACATGTAGAATGCAAAAAATGAGAAAAAAATTTGTGTCCTACAGTGCAGCTCATATTTTAGTATATTTATTTATAAAACAAAGCGAAAAACTTTGAAATTCAGGCATGTCTATTTCTAAGATAAAATTTATTTGTACTCTTTTATCGAAATGTTGCTTTGATTGTTAGCCATTGAATTTTTTTCTGTTTTTCAATGATTTATTGTATGTACTTATATTTTAAATATAGAAACAAAAATGTGAGTGCAGTGACAGCAAAAAATTTTGAGTCCATCTTGCTTCCTCCAGCTGAATTTAAAGCATATTTATTAGGAAGCGAGGTAATTTACACTTATTTACATGGATATATATATATAATGTGTTTACGCATATTTACGGTCAAATTTGAAAGAAAATGTAAATATTTATTGTTCGTTTGTGATTCAAATTGATGGTTCGTTTAAATTAGCCATGTAACTGCATTTGATATTTCATAAATGTTACTATTTGTTACACAAAAAATTATCAGTAATCGAATATATCGGATTAGAGATATCAAATGTAGAACCAGCCAATGAAGTCGGTAGAGCGGTAAAGCTGATAAATATTTGAATATATCCTTACTGGCCATAAATTATTTGAATATCAACTGTGTGTTCAGTTCAATTCAGTTCACTCATGTTACAACTCAGACCTACACATATAGTTTGCATGTTTAATGTACATCTAAAATTGTACTTTTATATATAGGTTGGATTTTCAAGCTTTTTCGATGCTGGAAAGCCTGCTGCTGTGAGTAAAGGATTCAGGCGTCCCATAAATGTGTATACGAAATGAATGAATTAGTATCGATTAATATCGGTCAAAATAGACTAGGAATATACAAGGAATCGCGTAAACATTCAATATGGGCTTTTTCCTTTATCCATAATAGTGTTTTGCTCAATCGATTAAGTTTCTATTAAATTTCTATATTTTGCAATGATGAATATTTGTATCGTATTCAAGCGACTATAAGCAGACAAGAACGATTTCTCTACAAACTGCCACTATTCTTTGAAGTGATGCCGAAAAAAATCGACAGCCTCTAATAAGTTTGAAATTACCGAACCGAAGTCAATTTGCTAAAGTGAGCTTAAATTGGCTAGTACTGCTATTATGCGAATAAAAACTCCAATTTTCAGTTTTGAAGACATTTCTTATCAAACTTGTATATTTAGGCAATATATTTGTCACCAGCCACAATCTGCGTCCGTAAGTTTGCTTCCAAATTCGATCATAAAGTTAATTACAGCTGAAAAGAATATAATTATCATATTGAATTAATTTTTGTTCTAAATTATAATGGAAAACTAAAAATAAATTTAGTGCCGTAGTACGCAAACTTCAGCATTAGAATTTGCACTGGATTAAGCCAGTTTTGATGTTCAAAATGAAAATTTATCCACATCTGCATGTATACTAAAGTAATCACTATTAAAATCTTATGCACTATTTTTCCTAGAGTTGCTATGAATCTGCATATTTATTTTTTCACATTTAGTTCAAACTTGTCATTTCAGCCCCACCTCCCAAACAACTCAGTAATGATGTCTGTCCACGTAAAAAATAATTTAAATAAGAAATCGACTTTTCTTATATCCATACAAGTGTTGCGCAATCGAAGTTCAAAGCGAATGTCAATACGTACTACTTGCAGCAGCATCCTACTTAAGTCTGCAAATTGAACTACTGTGAAAAATGTAGACGTAACCCAGATGCGGATTTAACAAATATATCATCAAGTAAACTATATAGAATGCAGTTATTTGAGCATTATATCATCATACAATTCATTTTATAATCGCCTAAACCACATTATCTAATGCATCGTCACACTAAATGTCAGATAAGAAAGGCAGTAGAAAATGGCTAAATGATAAAGAGAGGCTCAAAATAATAAAAAGGGCTTGTCAATCAAGTGGACCTAGTAGAAGTCTTCCAAAGAGTGCATGGTGTATTCTAAAAATGATTAAAAATATCGTTTCCCGGGTAGAAGAAATTTAAAATCACTGCACTTCTTCAGGTGTTTTTGAATGAAGAAAAATGTTTCAAATCATACAACCAAAAATATCCTTTGCTGGACTAGAAATTTTTATAGATAGATGCAGCGCAAAGATGACGTACGTCATTACCTCAAAATTTTGCATTAGAAAATTATAAATGACTGCTGCGGATATGGAAATTTCATTGGAACATTTTAAGGCTTCTAGGCAGTGGTTACATTGTTTTAGATTTCAACACAACTTTGGATCTATGCTTTATTGCAAAGCAGGCAATGTTAACAGGAATGATACTTGTTTGTTGGCATCTCTTCAAACTCTCAAAGAACTTAATTCAAGATACAAATCTGAAAATGTGTAGTATGGATAAGACCAATCATTTCTTTTGAACATTGTTGCAATATATATTGCTTTTGCCATCTGAAGATATTGGTGAAGCTTGAGGAAAATAGAAATGAAAGAATGTCCAAAGCTCTGTTCAAATGGTAGGAATTGCACAATCTTTCTTGTACAATCATTGGAAAATACAAAGCTCCTGCTTGCATTGTCAGTTGCTCATGGCCACTGCTATATTTTAAGTGAATAGAAAGCATGGATGGATTGCAAGATTTTCAACAAATGGCTTGAAAATGTGTTTTCAAAAGAAATACAAAGAAAAGCAAGTTTGAAAAGTCTTACATCTATTTAGCAATGCTACTGGTCTTTTCACTGAATTCAAACGGAATAGTGTTGCTGTTTGCTTTTCCCTCCTAATTGCACAAGCTGGAAATAATCATGCAGCATGGGCACCATTGCAACACTAAAAAAGCAGTACAAATATTTAGTTTAAAAGATGCTATTGATTTTTATGATTCCACTTTAGGCTCCAAAGAAGTCATTTGTAAATGAGCTTTTAAAACAAAATGCAGTACCACTTGTCTTGGGTTTAGAAAACCAGCTCATTTGCTCAATACCGCTAATTTATTTAGTAAAGCATAGCAGTGTTACAATGGAAGAAGAAAGATAAAGTAATAAAGTATACTAGCTATACCTTTATATGGACAATGTGGCTCAGTAGAGGAAATGAAGTCCTGTTAGGACTTGACTGATTACACCATGCTTTCTATTCGGATATATTTGTTTATTGGACAATATTGTTTGTACTCGCCTATTGATTAAATAGATGTTGTCAAGACTCACTCTCAACAACACATGTTGTAGATCTAATGCTACATTGTCATACTCTTTCTGGTGTATGTTTTCCTTGTGTTGTTTCTATGCATAACTACTAAAAACAGATTCTGACGAGTCCAATGTATGATAGAGGGCAAACAAACTGTAAGTACTATTGCTATTCAACAGCAATGAGTATTACTAAACAAGCACACAAGAATAAACTTATAGATATCTGTATATTTAAGATGTTGCGAAGAGTGATCTTTGCACTTCATAATTACATACAAAAATGTTGTTACACCTTTTATTCGTTACATTTGAATAATCGTTACATTCGAATAGTCGTTACGTATAAATAATCTTTATATATGTTTATACGAGTGACTCGACTATTCAAAGTAACAGTCGATTCTTAACAATATAATAATTCATGAACTGTTGCTATTATCCGTATCCTCCATAAGTAATGGTACACAGCGGTTCCTAACACAAACAGCAAAGTAAAAATAAGATTTAATAAAAATATAAAAGTTTATTAAACTTGAGAAGAGCAAGCAAAACACAAGACTGAACAAATAAACATGTCCCTGCTAGCTCCTGCAGTATACTCTCTTGAAGTGCCCTTGAAACTGGCTCTCTGGTGAATCTTGCTGAATCTTTTGCTCCACAAGTAAGCCCACAATTTTTCATCAGCAAGCTTATGATTATTCCAGAAATATTTGAAACATCCCTTGAAGTTAACTTTGGCAGAAGTAAAGTGGAGTAATTCAAGGATGGGTCAAATAAAGTGAAGTTATGGGGTTGATGACAAATCTAGAATAATATACAATTATATGAAGGCGGAGTTTGAAGTATTGTGATAGAAGATAAAGCGGGATTTGCAAGTCTGATCATTGTTAAGGAGGTATTTTGGCATGGAACATGCATAGGTGGAAAAGAAGTGAAGAAGTTTCCATATAACCATAGGGAATGTGACATGTGGTATTATGTGAGGGTGTAAAACAAATGAATGCATTAAAGGACTTTAACAAAGGTGTTGACATAAAGGATTGGTATTGAGGTGTAACGGATAAATAGGCATAATTGGCATAAGTAGGCGTAATGTGGTAAAATAGGCAAAAGTTGAGAAAAAGCATAGACAAAATATAGTTGAAATAGGCAAACATTGATGATGAACATAGGTAAACATTGATGATTGACATAGGCAAATATTATTGAGCAGTTATACCCTAATAAATCAAAGAGATAGCAGGACCGGTAAATATCCGGACGAACAATCTATTTAACCTGATTCAATATCAAATTGCTTCTGTAAGTCTGATATTATTCCCAGTTTTCATGTTGGAGAAAATAAGTCCACCATAAATGTTGACGATAAAAATGTAACTAAGATTGTAGAACTATTGAGCCATCGTAACTTTAAAAATATGAATGCTATAGCTACTTGTAAAGAAACATAATTACATTTATGATGATAATGAAAATGCTGAATATATTGAATGTGTCCTAGAAGATTTAAAGGATGTAGTGATCAATCTTAATGTGGAGTAGCTAGATGATAATAATTTTCCAGAATCAATTCCTGACAACTGTGAGGATTTTATTGGATTTGATCCACTAATTACAACATTTATTGGAACGGTGCAACAATTCATGAATACTTATTTCACGGAGTTAGCGGGCAATCAAAGATCAGGCAAGACAGTGGAATATATAGATTCTGTTAAAAAGTATTCTAGCATCTGGATCAAGAGAGCAATAACGTAAAACAAATTCAAAGCTGGTTCAATCGAAAATACACGTTATACATATTTTTTTCCATTTTTTAAACATGCTACATTAATTTAATATTGAATACCATTTTTTGGATCAAAATTGCGGAGTTGTACAGATGCGGATGTAAGCAGGATGCTACTGTTCTATAAGATAGATTGCTCGAGTTGCTTGAAGAAGCAACGAACTTGAATTGTAGGTGATTTTGCTTCGCTTTATTAAAATGATGCAGTACCGAAACACTAAATGATTCTATCATGTACTGACATCAGCAATTCTTGTTCCAATGATCTTTCGTCTTTTCGGTTCCATTTCGCCAAATGACTTTTCACTGCGCACACAGCAAGTTTCCCTATGCGCCTCTAACTGGCCTTGATTGACCACCATCCCCACATTACAAACTGGGCAGCGCCACCATTTTTCATTCCTCTCTATTGATCTTTGATCAATATATTCCCCTTTAAGAACTGGATAAAGGCTATTCCATCTAACATTTGGTAAAATTTCCACACCACGAGTATATTCGGGTATGTTCGAGTTATCAATTACACTGCCAAGTCGTACAGATGCCTCTTCAGATCCAATTTTGCGGTATGCAGCTGTGATCTCAAGTTTCATAAATTCAAAAAGGGTTAGAGTCAATTTCCTTAAATCTTCATTACCATAGTTCTTGCGACGATGATTTAATGTGCATGATTGTTGCCTTATATCATTTAGCTGCGGAGGCAAAGCTTCAGCGATGGAATTCGATTCAACATTGGATAACAATTCTGACGCATAACACATGTCTTCTGATGATTTCAATGTCTCATTCAGCAGATACGAAATATGCTGTCTAAGTTCGCAAGCTTTAGTTAGCAAACTAATTCCATTCTCTTTTTCACTTGTAAGCTCTAATTCACACAAAAGTGACCTATCGAATAGCAGAGTTTTTGCATCTTCACTAGTGTCAATCTCAGTGCATGACAGAACTAGCGACTGATACGATGGTACCTTGGTAATCATACTTAAAAATGGCTTATGTGTATCAATCAGTGCTCCATAACATATAAGATTCTTGCCAATATCCTCAACAGAGAGCACAGAGTCAGGCGAAAGAAACGCGCTGTATGCTGAAAAATGCGTTGAAAATTGACATTCGGTCAACCTTCGAGTGTCATTATTCGGGTCCGGAAGGGCAATTTGAGGATAAAGTCCCATACTTAATATTGCAAGCAGTATACAAATATCTAAAGAAGTGAGTATTGACCTTTCAGAGGCACGATTTAGATCTGATGTGCTATGACGAGAATAGAATTCAAGACTGTTTACATCTAGTCGATCTTTGCTGAACTTGTACGTTACATTAGGTACAAATTCTTCGCGTAGCAGCTGAATTTGTTGTTCGCTATCCGGTTCTTCATTGATATTTTCATCTCTGTCATGGTCAATGTTCAAGGATGCTCGCATCATTGTCTCTTGCTGGGCTCTAATTTTTCGAAGCTCGCGCCGAGAAAGTCTATTCGATGTATCTCGGCTTGGTGACAAATGTTTCAAATTGACACATGACACATCCTTGGTTCCAATATCTCTCAGTAGATGACTGAATTGTTGCACCTGCATAAAATAATTGGTCGAAGATACAAACCAATTTGTTTGCACGAATGAACTTTTAAAATCTAATTTCATTAGAGTTCAACGTCTCTAAATTAATTGCAGTGAGATGAAGCTTTTAGTACAATAATTTAATATGGCTAATAGCAAAGAGAGAAAAAAATTAAATTTAGTTGAGTTTGGACCGGACAGTCAGGGGGTATTAGCTATGAAAGACTATAAAAAGGGATTGTACTATATTCAGAGCCAAGTTTATGAACAAAATTAGGCACATTTCGAAATTGACTTAAGAACTCATCATTTTTCTAAAATACAATTTATGAAGCTGAAAGAATTAAATATGCACACCTGTTTGCTTATCTCATACATGCGCTGCTCCTTAATGCCATGCTTCTTACACCACCTTCGACTGGATATTTTTCTCTCTGATTTTACCACCAACCAAGCCCTGTATGCATTACACACCGCAAATGCATCGCCATACTCAGATCCAAAGGACCGGTACAGTCTCTCATCTCCATTTCCTTCAAAAGGCGATTGATTCATAGAAAGTACCGCTGAAAACAACCCCGCAATTTCTCCTATACCAAGTACATGACCTAGTACCAGTACCTTGCCGATCATTGGTTCAACTGGTAACTTTGCAAGTACATATCCTAGTGGAGTTAGTGGTGCACAGGCTATTTCCTTACAAACTTCCTCAGCACTGAAATTCTGGTCTCTTTTGTAAATGGTCGTACCCAAAGTTCTCAGCATCTTCAATGATGCATTCATATGAGTTGTCAGAGGAGATGTAAGAAATGGAAAATTTCTGGGATCATTCATTCCCATCACCTTAATCTGAAGTATTAGATTTTCGAGGTTCGAACGGGTTATTTCGGGGGTCGAATAAGAATCCATGGCATCAAATATGGAAAATGGGTATAAGCGATAGCATACTCCAGGGCCTGTTCGGCCTGCTCGACCCTTCCGCTGCTCAGCACTCGCTTTACTTACCCACTTTTCCCTCAGGCATTTGACCCCTACTATAGGGTCGAAGCTCATTTCCTTTGCCCGGCCAGAATCCGCCACAAACCTTATGCCTTCAATAGTCACTGCAGATTCAGCAATGTTGGTTGCCAAGATGCATTTTCGTGTGCGGGCTGGAGTTTGGGCAAATACCTTGTCCTGATCCTCAGTATTGAGTGTGCTGTGTAGAAGCAGTACTATCCAATTGCTGCACCTATCAACAGAGCTTTCGAGGTAATCTCGAAAGGCTTCCTGCAAGGCAAGCATGTCTGACATTCCACTGAAAAATGATTATGAAAAGATGATATACATAGGCAATGTAATGAAAATTTCAATGAGAAGCTAAAAATATGCATGCGAATATATGTTTATGTGATCATCGAATTAAGAAATGTTAACAAGTAGAAAAAATCATGAAAAATGAATTGGTATTAACAATAATAGCTTAAAATACTAATCGGAAGAATGTGAAAAAATCAAAAACTTCAGCATTTTAATGTATGTACAATAAAATGCTAATCGATAAATGTTTTATAAATGCTTTTTGGTCAAAATTGACTGTTTGATAAATTTTGTTCTAGCATCAACTGAATAGTCCAACTAAATCTTTCTGTAAAAATAATACATATCAACATAAATTCAACTTCTACAAGACTAAATAAATAAAATTTAATGCATACCAATAGATGCAACAGCTTACCTTAGAAAGACAAGGAGATCACCACGTTCATCAGTGGGTACAGTGGCATCAATATGGGCAAGAAGACGGGTGTATGGTTTTGTATCCAATGGCGCTACTCTTTTACCTCCAGTAGCAAAATTTTTACTAAAATGGCGAGCTTCATTCTCGTCCACAAAATATTCAACATTAACATTATAGGTACGACCCGGGACATTCACGATAGGAGCTCCATCAAAAAATTGGCTTCAAACAAATAAGTATGAATAATACATCAGTAGCATATTTAAAAATTGCGGATCTCATTATAGTCATTTACTAGTGCCTAACAGTTAACTTAAAAGTTATTGAACGACTCGGAGTTGACTCAATTGATTACTTTTACAATATTATAATGTGGAAGATGTTTGAGAGGAATACAGATTAAGAAAATTAGGTACAGTAAACTTCGAATACAATACATATGCTTTTAAGGAAGTTTCACTTATAATGAATTCTACTAAATTCGTTGTGCCTGGATCATCTTTAGATTTTATTTTACGTAAACCAATTTGGTGGTTCCAAGAGATTCTTTGCATTCGAATTATGCTATAATGCATTTAATAATGCATACTTCTACAGATTGGTTGGCTATTGTGCAGGGAAGAGAAAATTAAAATAAGTAAAAAAATAAATATACTATGAAATCTACCTAAAGAGCTGAGAATCAAGAGTTGCAGACATAAGAACCACCTTCAGCTTATTGTTACGCACGAGCACGGCTTTCAAGAGCCCTAGGAGAAAATCGCAAGTAAGGTGCCGCTCATGTACTTCATCACACACTACAATGTCATATTTACGTAAAGCAGAATCTCCATATAACTCTCTCAATAGCACGCCCTCAGTTAAGAAAACAATACGAGTAGCCGACGTTGCAGAAGCATCAAAGCGAATCTGCATAACAACATTGCAACAGATAACTTATAGTGATAAATCTAAACATTAATCTTTAGCGACATAAAAGAAATAAACAGCGATAAAAACAATCCATAACTACCTTATATCCAACTTCGTTCCCATATTTGTCATGTGTCTCGAAAGCAACTCGGCGGCATAAGCTTACCGCGGAGAGGCGGCGAGGTTGGGTGCACGCGATTCGACAGTAGCCACTTTGAAGGAGAAATTGCGGAACTTGGGTACTTTTTCCGCATCCCGTTTCTCCCGCAATGATGGTGACTCTGTTTCGAGCAACGCTCGTCAATATAGATTCCCGAAAGGCAGCAATTGGGAGGTTTTCTCTTTCAACTTCAACTTTTCTACGCATGACCTGCTCCTGCAATATAATGAAGGACCGGTAGAGTGACAAAATATTCTCAAGGTCACTAATCGGGCCAGGACTCAACATATTCTTGACAATTGCGTCTTTTAACGAATGGTCTGATGTAGAACGTTTGATTGCATCAACATTGAAAATTTCCCTTTTCGAATTATTCAATAATGTTGTGCTTCTTGAAGAATTTGTAGAGGTCTCCACCCTCGTTGATCGCATTTTAATATATTTAGTGATAAAATCGACGAGCTGTCCTTGTTCAACAAAACCATCTAGGCTATAAATTCGAGAGACATTTTCCAAAATTATAGATCGGCAAAGAGAATGATTCCACATTTCTTCTGTGAATTCTCCTTGGTTATCATTCCGCATGTCATGCGACATTTTTGTTCAATGTATTAAAAATATCAGGCATGTAGCTTTCTAGTATTTTTCAAATCTTCTTTAAATCTCAAGGACGATTTTTAATATGTTTAAATCAGCGGTTTCCTTTACAGTTCCGTTTCCGCACAGTATTTTATGACTCGATAATAAGACTCGTCTTATTCTGCCTGAACTAGAATTTGGTCCCAAATGAAAAATCAGGCTAAATTTTCCAATTTATTTGAAACGAATAATTTTTTGCATATAGTTCCATAACTGACCTTTCAAATGAGACATTTTTTCGGGGACAATATATATATACATACATTTTTTTTAAATACCTTAACTAGCGCTTATTCACAAATGTATACAGCCCTGGGAAAAAGTTTTGATGGATCAATTTTCAGTATACTGTCATGCATGAATATCATGTTCTACATCTTGTGTAGGTGCCAGGCACACGCCAAGCAAAGATGAGAAATAGAATCAACAGTTAGATGCTGGCAAAGGCTTATCCAATGCGGAACAAACACAAGGGAATAATACTAGGTGATCAGGCAACAAGAGATTGAGCAAGAAAATGTGTACTTTATTATAGACATTTTCAACATTGAGCATTGAAAATAAAATGTAATATCAACAACCGGCTAATACCGGACATATGTGATCGGCATTTACCAAACTACTAAATAATATACATATACACTTGAATCTCTAGTGTAAATACTTAAGAATCGTCGATACAAATGAACTATGCATCAGTTATGTATTCGCAATTATAACTAGTCAGGTCCTAACTGTCAGGAACTGGTTGAAGCAAAAGGGCCAGAGCTAATCCGGCAAGAATAGACCCAGAACAAGGACAAAATTCCAAATATCCGCAAAGAATTTCAGCACAAAACAAGAAAAGATCAATAGGAAACATGTATTATTTAATGTTACTGTTTCTGCCGCTGAGCAGAAACAGCACAATACAAAATATACTACCCGAATTAAGTCAAATTATCCTAACACCCGGACTACTCCTGCTACTATTATTGATGTAGTACTAATTGCGAGTATTCATTACATAACATACAACAATGCATTTGTCCCAGTACTGGGAAAGTTAAGAACCGTTGCTTGGTTCAAACCCATGCAGCTAAATCTACTTAAGTCCTAACACTAACAATTCCACAAGATTGTTACCAATCGATTTGTACTATGTTAGGATATCAGCTATTACTCTATTTCCAATATATTAAAAACTGCAACCAATAAGTCCAGTATCTTGAACTTTTGAACTGAAATGTGTTACTTTATTACTATTACATTTTCAACATCTGCTTCTGTTTAAATTGTTTCAAACAAAATACTTTAATTCTTTTTCTTTACTTTTTCTCTAGACAGATTTCAAGGCTTTCCTAAAATGAGAATCTATAAATATCACTACCATTTCTTGCATTTTAAAACCTACTGATTGCTTGCTAAATAAGATTTTCAGTTTAGCTTGAAAAAATTGTTTCATATTGATAGTTTGCAGTTTAATACTTGCACATTGTAGAGATGTCAGACAACTCAATGGCTTTGTATATTTTATGTGCTCATAGTTTAATTAATAGAAGTCACTTTCTCAATTTAGTAAATTGCAATAATCCTGTAATTCAAATATATATGAAAATTCCCTGAATTATACTTGACAAAAGCTACGTCCAATTTTGCATATAAACTATTGATTTCTTTAATCGTCGTCTCTAAAGAATAAAAGAGTTTTTCAAAATGAAAAATCGTAATTCATTTATGTCTACAGGTACGCTGTAATTTAAAACTAAGAGGCAGATCTGTGAATCAACTGATTATGATCCGTTATAATTATTTGAAAATATATAAAGGGTACCCCCGATCCACCACGATCAACCTCAAGTCTCTTGTAATATGATTATGTTTGATCCTTCAAATAATAAGTAATACATCGGAGCAAGGTTAGAGCGCATTAACTACAAAGATGAAGGTAGGCAAATAGTTCATGTCGAGAGATTTTTCGTTGCAAATGGGAAAAGTATAGAAGTTTGTCTTATTGTCGCTGCAAGTTTCTGTACATACAAATGTGTTAAGCGACGATTGCCAAACTGTAGATGTTGATATTCTCCATGAGTTCATATATAATAATATCAGTTCAAACAATTTAGTCGAAACATGAATTTCACTTTAGATAAGTGCGTTGATTTAAATTAAATCGATTGAATAAATCCCAATGACAAAAATTACGATTTGTTTCAGCCCTGCATTGACATTCCTTTTGATATCAAAATTATTAGGCTATCTCATTCATTGGAGTCGCGTTGGCACCTGTCATGGCATTCATGCCCGGATCTATGCCGTCAACAGCTGTCCGATCTGGTGCTCTAAAGATGGCCACAGAGAAGTCAATCGCCATCCCATTTGACAAACGCCCCGCTAACCTTGACGGAAGCCTTGTCGGTGACGTTGGATTTGATCCTGCTGGTTTTTCCAATAACCCCCCTCGCCCATGGCTTATCGGTGGTGAGGGTCGCTCGTTAAAATGGTACCGCGAGGCAGAACTCGTACACGGCCGAGTAGCCATGCTTGCCGCCCTTGGATGGATCGTACCAGAATACGTCCACTTCCCTGGTAATGAGGCAGTCGGAATTGATGCTTTCGCAAAGACAAATCCTTGGGAAGCTCTCTACAGGTAAATTATTTTTATAAGACTTTTTCAAGAGTGTCACCACTGATTGTTTCATGCTTTCATTTAACTTAATATAGCGTGCCAGATGCTGGCCTTTGGCAAATTGCTGCTACTGTATTTGCCATCGAGTATTACCGAATCAATAGAGTAATCCGAGGTGACGCTGAAGCTGGCGATCTCGGTCTCGGACAGGGTGAGGGCCGATGGAACCCATTTGGATTGAACTATTCCGAGGAAGAATATGCCAAGAAACAATTGCAAGAAATTAAGAATGGACGCCTTGCTATGGTTGCTATCATCGGCCTTTTCTTACAAGCTGCCATCAATAATGAGGGACTTGTTGAACAACTCAGTAGTGCTTTCTCTTACCCCGATGCAGTCGGAAAAGCTGGATACTATTTCCCCCCTGGCCTATAAATTGGCAGGGTATAAACCTATCCAATTATCAAGTTAATACTATTTTTGGTTTTTTGTTTTGGTATTAATTTGTTCAATTCATCATTTTAGTAAAAATAGAATATATTAACAAGCTAAAAATTCCGTAATGTCTACAGTGTACTTAATTTTCTAGAATGGTCACACTAAAATCACTCGTGAGGGAGATACCACAATGTGAGTATTTTAATGCTTGGGGGCTAATAATGCCAACATTAAGAATGGAACTTACGGAAGCTTCAGTACTATTCATTTATTTTCTGTCCGAGTAACTTTACTAGATTTGATAATGACCCTTTATACAAGCATAAAATGATGGCAATATAAAGTTTACTCTGCAAAACTACAAGATTTATGAAGTGAAAGGTTTAATTTTATGATAAGAATACTGATAGTAACTTCATTTTAGTCACTTTATTTGTGGCTTACAAATTTTGGGACATAACTCTGACTTCAGAAAATTATTCATAAAAACAGAATTTAAAAATTTTCAAGTTAATTATTATTCTCTGAAAAATTTCTTCTGTACTAAGTATGGTTTATTTCTTTGTCCAGCTGGCATGAAATTACTGTTAATTTATATAATAATATCTGGTTTCATTTCAATTCCTATTTGAGTTAGACATTCATAGAAGTGTAACTCTTACCAACAGTCAGTGCTTGAATGTGAAGCAGTCATTTTTTTGGAAATTAATTTTTAGCTGCATAGTAAGTTCACATTTTAATTTTAGTTATATCACTTGCTAGCATAAAACAATGCCCATTCATCACAAATTGAATTTGCACCATTCTGCACTATGGAAACTGAAAATGTGTCTTCATTGTATTATTAGAGCAAAAGTCAATTTTGTATTGTCTTCCTTAGTATAATATACCATCCTGAATGGTCAATACATTATAAATGAAACGCTTATAAGAATATGAGCTTGTGTAAGATTGAGTGTATTGGACATGCTGTAAGGTTTGGCATGCATTAGAAACCATAGCACAGCTGTTTACACTTAAATGAATTATGTAGTTGAGTTCTTCAAAATATGTTACTGCTACAATGTTCAAATGGTCTACCATGTTGAACTAATCATGAACTGGCGCTTGTCTTATTAATAATAACTACGAGAGTAATCTGCTTAGATCGAATAAAACAGTCAGATTTTTAAATTGATAAAAACGAGCTGAGTACAGTGAGGTGAGGAAAAGAAATGACCAGAGAATAGGACAGTGTTAGGAAAATGCAAACACAACAAATAAAATAAAACCAGAAATAGTATTTGATATTAACCTACATGTGTTGCTGAATGTAAGGTAACTTTTGCAACGCACAAAACATAGTAGCATGAAGAACAGGGTTCAGTTCTCTGATGTATCTTGGAATTGAAACTGAAATCAAACTGAAACCAAGCTGAAACTAAGCTGAAACCAAGCTGAAACTAAGCTGAAACCAAGCTGAAACTAAGCTGAAACCACGCTGAAACCAACCTGAAACCAAAGTGAAACCGAACTGAAACTGAACTAAAACCGACCTAAAACCGAACTGAAACCAAACTGAAACCAGAATCAAAACATCAACAAATTATACCACAGCTACAGAATATAATTAACTCCCTTAGGTGTTAATTCCTAACAGACACAGAGTTCCAAGAAGAACAGCAGCCCAAGGTTTAAAACAACCAAAGTGCAGCAAGGGAAGGAGCAAAATATGGCACAGTAAGGGAGGTGTGGCAAGGATTCTCAAGATAAAGCAAGCAGCTGAAGTGCTAGTGGACAGCTAAATTTTTTTAATTTGCATCTGTAGTATATTTACTGCTTTTGTTGTAGTGCACCTCAGACAACAACTATACATCATGCCTTGAAAAAAAAGAAAAACAGGATCTTTATCTGTAAATTGTACTTTCTCACATAGAAACATGCTGAAGATGAAAATTGGCAGCCTTAATTCACGTTTTGCATCCCATTTATCGCCATCAACTGACAACATACTGGTGGATATATACTGAACTAACTATAAGAACCCACCTTTTTGGCCACATTCTTTTTCAAAATATTCTTCTAGCATTTGAAAATATGCTTGGCCATTATACATTAGTTTGATGCTATTTTTTTATTACTGAATCTCAAAAAGAATAGTTAATATAATTTAAGATTAATTATTTATTTTTATTATTTGCATTCAAAAAGTTCAAAAGGTCAAAATAAATGACTATAAATTTGATATGCAAACAAAGATTGATTAACTCAATTGGCAGCAATTTCCCTAGCATACTGCAAAGAATAGGCGAAAAACTCGAAAAAATTAATTTAAGAACAGTACTTAAAAATGTATGAATATATTGGTAAATGGGCTTATTTTGCCACCAATATCTTTAACATACATAAAGGCTGTTATCATATGCTCGGCTGTTACTAAATTCAGACCAAGCCAAACCGTTACTAACAAAAATTTCTTTCACAGGTAAGTCATTGCGACCGCCAGCAGACAAAGCAATCGTAACATTAATGAAATGCGAAAGCTTGAATACTGGGTGCATAGGGAGAGGATGCGATCAGTTTGTTGTGTCGAAGCCTGCATTGCTTCTAGACAGTTATGAATGATCGACTTGCTGAACTAAAGGTTAATAATGCCTCAGAAATGGACGACGTCGACTTATGTTCAGTTGCAATCGATGTAACTCCAACTTTCTCCGCAAATAAAAGCTGCACAAAACTTTTTTTCGAGGATGTTGAGAGAATTAAAGAGGATATAAAATTCATCGATTCCGCATGCAAAAAACTCGATGACTTGACCGAGGAAGCATTACTTTCTCCAGTCGATATGGTAAGCTTCATCTTATTTTTGTGTTATTGCTTCACTTTTATCCTTTAGGTTTTCAAAATATAGAATTTAATGTCATGAAAATTTGGTCAATAATGCATATTTTCGAATACTATGTTATTGGAACGGTAAAAGTGTAGTTTATGGTGATAAAATACAGAAGAATTTTGTGAATTTAAAAAACCACTGAGGATACATGCTTTTATGACTTTTCAGCTCATAATAAATTCATTTATGGTGAAAGGTCATGCATAAAAATATTCATGAAATGTTTGCATATTTATTTAAGATTTATCATCATAAACTGTACTAATACTATTGAAACTACAATAATTATTAAGAGATACCCGTTGAAGAGCCAGATTAAATGGCACTATGCTCGTACCAAATATTATGAAAAATCGATTTTTTAGTTTGCTTTATTTTTAAAAGATACTCATTTTAGAATAATTTCAAGAGCCACTGAAAAATGGCTCCATTTGGCGGGTACCTCTTACTTCAATAGTACCTAAGTCTCTAGTGCTTTTTCATTGATGCTATTTGAATTTTTGATTTCAAGTTGCCTATCCGAATTACAGCTGACATTAATAATTAAATATTCATTACAAAACTTTTTACCGCCCAATTCTAACATACTTCTATCATAATTGTATATTTAATCATCAAGTTTTAGCCATGTGATTCTTTAGTAAATAGAGTTAATAAATTTTTGTCAAATACTAACTAAATAGAGACCTGAATAGACAACATGGTCCCTCTATACATTATCTATACTATTATTACTTGCACTTATAAAATTTCTAATTCATGAAAGGAACTGAAAGTTTTGTTTTTATATTTTAGAAAGAATGTAATTTCAGTATTTTTCTATTACCGCTTAACATATTCAAATAGAATTTATTGCACATATAGCTAGCAATATCTTAAAAAAAGTACTAGATAATGATTATTTATATGTACAGATATATAAATTTAAATTGAAGCAGAGTCGAATAGTATACTATCCAGTACACTAGATATTCAATGAATAAGCTGTTACTGAAGAGATTTATAGAATAATTCTTTGTTGAAGTATATTTAGGTACTTCAATCTATAATATCACTATGTCTCTCCGATATTCTTTCTGCTGTCTCTCTGTCTTTGCACTATTGATACTAAGATTCTAAGCATATCGTACTGAGGTAATTATTTCATTCATGAACCTTAAGATATATCTCTGTTCTATTAAATCAAGGCTGGCGTGAATGCAAAAGATAAAATCAATGCAATTATTGGGCAAACAATAAAACGGGTAAAACATGCAAAGGCACTTTTATACGAACTTAGACAGCAGACGGATGCTCTAAAAAATGATCCTAGCTCATGTTCCGATACAGATATCCGTGTTCGAGATAATTTGCTTCAAACATTCACTCGAAAGTTTATTCAATGCACTAAAGAATATCAAGTATGTAAAAATACTTATTTGGAAATGCTGAAATAATTGATTTTTAGAAGTTGATTTATTTTGTAAAGAATAATTTCAAAAAAAGTTTTTTAGATGGTTGTACCTTATTGTACAAGCGCTGCAGTTTCGTACTTTTATTTTTTTGCCTTTATTTGAGATTTTTTTATTTTAAGTTTAATTTATTGAAATTCACTGACACTGGACCTTATGTATAACATTTGGAATTAACATCTGGATACCAAAAGCTAAAGAAATCCTTCTTGATATAAAATAAAGTATTGAATTTAATTTTTGAAGTTTATAAAATGGTATGTTTGAATTTGGTGTCTATTGTTTGATTATTTAATTTATTTGTTGTTTACTTTTTCATCCACACTATTTATAGCACCCATGCTTTGTTTTTACTCGATCATTCTTAAAGTTGATTTTACACTTATTTTTTGCACTGCTCTGCGACCAATAAATTTTTATGAGACATTTTTATTGAGCACATGGGAATAATTTTTTTCCATCAGAAATTGTCTTTCTGCTGAGTTTTTGCCACAAAATTGAAATTTAGCCATTTTTTTGTTTTATTTTTCTGTATTATTTTGATTCGAAAATTTTGATTTGAAAATCTAAATGTTATTTTTTCTTTTCATATTTTAAATTGGTTTTTGCTGAAATCACATCGAAACAAAGTACAGCAGAATCTATATGAATTAATTTATCATGAAAACTCAATATTGTAGATCAGAAAAAAGAGCTGCTTTTATTTAGTTCAGACAAGATGGACAGTTTGAATTACAAAGGCGGTCATTAAATAAAAATTCTGACTAATTCAGTGGGTTTAGATATAGTGATATCGTTATTTGAAATAGGGAAAACAAAGTATTTATAAATTGCAAATGAAGTCGACAGCGGAAAGAGCTGTAAAGGCAGTGAAACCAGGGATATCAGAAGATGAAATGGAAGCAGTGTTTAAGCAAGAGAATGGAGTGATTCGTGTATTAGAAGCTGCTGTAATGAAAGATAGAGGAGATCCCGTTGAAGTTGCCAATGGTAATGGTCCAGAAATCCATCAAAATATATTTTAATCAGTACAAGTCACTCTAAATTACTCGTGTGAGTGAAAATGTAAACTTAATGAAATTAAGTTATGAATTATTTGAATTTTGATGCAACGAGCTACACGATATATTTTTACTTATCACGGTGAGTCCATAGCTGGAAACTTCATTGTCAAGTGCTCAAGTGTTGAACTTCATGAGGTGTCCAGATATACAATGGAAAACGCTATTCAAAAAAAAATTTCATCTTATAACTGTCCAGTTTACTGTAGAATCCCTGGAAATTCAAAGTGTACGACTTAGGAAGTTTCACTTGCTGTATTTGGTCATGGGAAGTAGATACCGAATCTATGTGACAAACTAAAATTATTCTGCATAAAGTTGCTGAATCTTTCAAAGGGATTATATAGATTTTACTGCCAATTGAATCCCAATTTTCTATTCTTTATAAATGGTTCGGTAACAGTTCAGCCCGTTTTCTTTGCTCTGGACCCGGACCATTATTGGGTTATCCAGAAAGTGGAGTTGAACTATTTCAGTAAACTACTTTATTCGATTGAAGCCAAAATGAACTAACCTCTACTTGTAAATTTTTTTTATTTAATCTGAATGAACATATTCTATGTACTTAAAAGTGCAAAAATTATCCTAAATTATTGCGTTTTTTTAAATTTGCTTTTATATTTTTAAAGCTTTGATTGAAAAACGAACTTTGCATTCCCAGCATTCATGCTTTTTTTCGTTTGAAAATGTTGAATAGATTATATTCATAAAATTCCATATTTTTTCACATGGTGCTTTTGAATTATATCCTACGTAAAAGGCTAAGTTTTTGAACTAAATCTCTTTGAAAAGTTGGTATATATGTGACTGTGTCTTTTGTGATCATGTAGTGTTGGCTCATCTGCAAGATACTTATAAAGATGTGCAACGTTTGGAGGCTGGGATTCTGGAATTGCATCAAATGTTTATGGATCTTTCTGTTTTGGTGGAGCAGCAAGGGGAGACCCTAGATGTAATTGAAGTCCAGGTTAGGAAACCATCATGCATATCATGAGAAACTGAACTTTATAGTCATGAACACTGTGTCAGTGTAAATGGACTTGAAATACAAGTTTAATTTTAGAAAAATTAAAAAAATTTTTTTATTCATTGCCATGTCTCGCATATTTTCTTCTCAAAGCTTAAAAAATTATTATTGAAATGCAATGATTTACTCCATTCGATTTAAATCTTTAGTAGATAAGAATGAGAGTATTTAGCTGAGTTACAGCAAAATTAGAATTAAGGAAGGCTTCACACAAGGCGCATTATGATCAAAAAAATTTAGAGGTTATATGCTTAATAACATAACTATTGAAATATAGCAATTTTATGCTGCCACGTCATCATCACCCCGCAAACATGGCATTTATTTGATTTAATCGTGCACGTATTTTAAATATTGCAATTACTGAAAAATTTTTTAACCTTCAATACTGCATTTAATCTCTACTGGTTTACATTTTTCTGATCTAGTCTTCAAGGTCAATTCGTTCTAGAGAGAGCCTGGTTTTGTATTCGAAGGAAATCTGGTATTTTAATTTGAAATTTCACAAAATTTTTGCTGTATTTTACGTAGGTTAGCAATGCTAAGGAATTTGTGAAAAAAGGAAATGAGAATTTGAAGGTATAGTCTTTATGTATAAAAAATGTAAATGATTCATAGTATATATGCTATATGCATAACCGGGTTAGTGGAAAGAAATTATCAAATTAACGAAAGCTTAATAATTTTCGAGGTGATATATTTGCTGAACTGAACTGTGGATAAAGTAGTTTTTATGGTTCACAGTTAAGAATTGAATTGCTCCGAGCACTCTCGGAAACTCCCAATTCTTCGACTGTAGCATTGATATATTGTGTTGGCTAAATTTTTAAATATCATTAGAAGTATTTCCTCAATAAAAATGTCAATTTTTTAACATGAAAATAGCACTTTTCACTGAAACGTATGAATCAACCGTTATGAAATTTTCGACAGTTAACTCCAAGTATTGAACTATTTTAGTATGAATTTTCCCTATAAATTAGGTTTTACTAAATAAAATTTTCATGCATAAACTAATAAAAGTCAAGTAGTATGAGTAAAAATCAGGCAGATTTTACTCATTACAGAAAGTAACTAGTATGAACTGAACTGAATTATCTGGAGGATGAATCGTTTGGTATTGATGCATAGATGTTGATTAAAAAAATCTTTTAATTGGTTTCAACTTTTACCTATGCTAAATGATAATTGGATCTTAAGCTCATACAATCAAGTTCAATTATTTACAGTAAAAATTCAAATGTTGAAATAGACATTGAGCCATGACAATTTTTTTGTTTATTGACCCGACTGACCAAATATTGATCTGAATTTGGCTTTATCTTTCAGGTCACAAAATTATATAAAAACTTGAAAAGATTTAAAAATCAATGAGCCTTATTTAAAAAATATATGGACTTTCTATATTCTTATATTGCAATAAAAAACTAGGAACCGATCAACTGAGTTTTAGGACCTATGCCACTGAAACAAAAAAGTAGGTTGCCATAGTCTTAAATACTGTTTTTCGTAAGATGCTGAAATATTTTTTCTCTTTCAGAAAGCAATTGAAATATCAAAAACGGTGCGAAAAAGGCGATGGTGCGTAATATTTATGGTCCTCAGTTTAGTGGCGCTTGTATTCATTTTTGTTATAGTGTTATAAGGTTAACACTGTTAAGTATGAGCTATACAAGTTTTTGTCTCGTCTTCTCACGTAGATATTCAAGTTATTAATTGCGTATAAGAAAATATACAGAAACAGTTTTTATGCCAATTCTTTAAATTTTTTGTTGCAAAGTAATTAGAAACAAAATATTGGTGTTAAATGTTAACCTTTAGTTACCAGCATACAGTACCATTTTAATTATTGACACGAAAAGATGAGAGCTCTTATAATGGACCCAATTTGGAACTATGGCATATTTTTCAAGGTGTTCGATATATTTAAAACAGCTATGCAATTTGTTGACCTAGCAGAAGTAATTCAAACGAAGAAAGAAGTAAGCAATGTAAAGCATGTAAAAGAATTGCTGATGAGTAACCTACCTTGTCTCTAAGAAACCTTTTTAGATAAATACAGGACTTGATAACTAAGTTCTCAAATAATGAGGTCTTGCACATTTCCAAATTTAATTAGAGTTAAGATTAAAGTTCAATCTCTCGCATTGCATCACAAAGGACTCAACTCCAGTGAATCAAATCGTTTCTTGCTGTGAACTTGGTCAAATCTAGGAAGAAATTTTGACAGGCTCAAGAATTTCTCGTCTTTTAGTTTTTGTGGAATCTTTGTGTTCAACTCACTCTGATGTTTGCCGGGTCGATACTAGATTAAAATTGAAGATTAACTCATTCATTTGTAATTATAAGTCATTTAGCAAACAGTACTATGAAGACAAGCCCATACTTTTCAAATGAAATTATTTTTGGTTTGATACCTCAAGAGCATACGTAATTAAACTAAATGACAGCAATAGCATGGAATGAAAAAATTGTTTGATTGTGATATTGTGCTCTTTTGCCGTTGGGGCGCTAGATATAAATTATTCATCACAAAGCATAGGAATGTGCATATAAAATCTATTGACAAATGCAACAAGCAAAAAAGAGACCAATTTACATTTCAAAAGCATATTGCAATATGTACAATTTTATTGAGATGATTTGTTGCTGAAAAAATTTCAAGGAACAAAAAATAATATACATATATATTGCTGCCCACGTGAATGCTAACAGATATAAAATTAATATCTGTACCCCAGAGAAAAATGCTTTCACCAGACTTGTAAGAATAACTAAGGCAAAATGCTCTGTTTTTATTATGACAGAAAACTCTTCAGCAGTGTCTATAACTTTATACCAAAGAAAAAGCAATGCAGTAATGATCCAAAAAGTATGCAATTTTGTAATGAGTAATAGCAAGACAAGATGCTTAGCTTTAGATTCACTTGTAATTATTTATTCTAAGGGAAGCTATTGTACAAATACAGAAAAAAAAACTTTAATAATCTTAGGAATTAACTCGTTAACGGTTAAATTTATGTTATGGCTGTGGAGTTCTGTTTTATGGCGAGTCATTGTTCTGCATATTACAATTCTAAGTTCATGGCAAGTCATTGTTCTGCATATTACAATTCTAAGCTTATGACAAGTGTAAAATACAACATAAACACAAGAAATTGTGACAGAATATGTATATTATTACATCTTAAATTGTGTTGATAGAAGTGAGATAACTTCATCAACACAACAAAATATCACTTACTGAAACTTGTTCTCATAGTCAGAACTGAAACTTATTCTCATAGACTAAACTGAAACTTCAACATGGTATCAGAAGAAATGTACCGCAGCTACAGAATAGAACTAACTCTCTTAGGGGTTAATTCCTGACAGCAAGTCATTGCTGGACTTTTGGTGACAGGCTGTTTAGGATTTGTACGTTGCTGTGAAGTATATTCACTTCCAGCAACACAATTTATGCCTGTGTAAACATATTCTTGGTTTTAGTTTTGAGTCTTATTTGTAAACACAGCAAATAATAAAAAAAAGACATAAAAAGGCTTACAGTAGAGATAAAGCATGGTCAATATAAACTGCAAATTAATGTAATCTGGATTTCTTCCCATGTTTACTCTTGGTAATCCAGTATAAAAGTTAAGCCATGTCATGCTTTGAAGTAGTTGGCTTATTTTTAAGCAGATTATTACAGAAATGCCACAAACTTAAAAGATATATTCAAAGAGCAATTAATTTTAATTGCATTATACAAACCTGTGCCCAAAGTGCATTCATGCAGTAATGGGACAATACTAGTTTTTATTAGGAATTAACCGGTTAACGGTTAATCTTATAACTATGTTAGCTGCGTCATTCTGTTCTCAGTTTAAGAATTCTGACTGCTAACATCATGTTCTCACTTTAGCCAATGGAATAGTGCCACAGCGCAATTACTACTGGTCCATCATAAGATTGAATAATTGTCTGTCTTGCGTTGCTAGAGTTCACTTCTAGCAACGCAGTAATATATACTGTATGATTTATGCTCAAATGTCTGTTTGTATTACAGTTTTGAAAGAAATTTTGATGTTAAATTAATCAGGCTACCTTTGATTTGATTCATTGGGCTGACTTGCAATCTGTGGAGGAGACAAAGTTGTCTAGATTGAATTTGAATTGCTTGCATTCCTATGCAAAATGACGATGATTCGATGGTTCAAACTGTTGACACCAACATTAGTATATCCAACTGCAAAGTTAGTGCTGAAGCTGTATAAATTAGCTAAAGGAAACGGAATGGAATGATAGTAGACAGTAAAGTTTGTGCAACAGCGGCGACACAAGGATAGCAGAACACAAAAAGAATGACATTAAGATATAGAAAAAGATAACAGTATAAGTTCATAGTAACCACTCGTTTATTGCTGAATTCCTATTGGTTCATGTTAAGTTGCAAAAGACGAGTGGTGTATAGAGTAATACTTGTTAAAAACTAGTATAATTTAAAGCATTCAGAAACAGATCTAGAGTCAAATATAGTGCACGGATACATAAATATATATCTCCAACACACAAGCATAAATTCCATCCATTTTCAAATATTCTTTTCATAAAATTTAACTCCATTTTACTAAACTCGATTTTAATTCGTTTGTACGATTTCAACAGAGGCCCAGATTAGCGAATGTACAATAAAGTAGAAAATTTAGCATAAAAAAGGTCTTTCATAAAATAATGTTAAAAAAGTTGACTTTCCAGGTATAGAAATGAAATTAAACCTCAACGGCATGATCAAGAATCTAATCATTCTTTGTAGTGTGATATTTAAGCACTTGGCACATTCTCTGCACTACATCAGATATACTGTTTCATTCCGATAACCTTCTTAGTACGGGAACTTATCTAAAAGCTCTATGGTAAAACTGCAAAGATATGGAATACCAATCAATAACCCCTAAACATAGTCTAAATTGATTACAATTCTCCGAGAACTTTTGAACTTCAAAAAAATGCTTCAAGAAATTAGGCAACACACTCATTAAAAACTTATAAAAATCAATTTCCTATTACAACGTGTATTATTTTCGTTCATCGTTTACCATTCGCTTACAATTAACCTATTTCTTCCCGAGTTTGGCGAGCAGCTCTCTCTGTTTTTCCGTTAATTTCGGTCGAACATCCTTTTTTCTAGGTGACGGCATAGACGCTGTAGGTGAAATATGTTGATCGAAATTGCAACTTAGAGGTTTCACAACCAAACTGCCAAAGTAAGCGGCTCTATTGATCCACGGAGGAAGAGGTATCCCAGTAAGTTCTCTTATAAACGCTTCGCAAAAATGGTTACAGTTTTTGGTACTCAAATTGTAAGAGCCCGGCTGCATTGAAGGATGCATAGATTCATTAAAATTGAATACAACGAGTTTGCTTTTATGTAATTTTCATTTATAACGAGTAAGCAAAAGTCATATCATAGCAAGTTCAGCTTCAGATATGGATAGAATGGATTAATTCGGTGTCTAGACAGATCATTGTATTTATCAATAAAAATATCTTAAACCACCTTTTTTGAACATATCAGTTTTTCTATGCCGAAACTGGTAAATATGACTTATAAGAATCATTCTCTTCATTTGACGAATCAAATTGACCGTTAGTTATGATTTCAAAAGGGCCATGCAGAATTATTTTCAGTATGTAGTCAAAAACTCATTTCTAAAGTAACTCCACTTTCCTTTGAAAACAAATAGAATAAACTCTCTTCTACGCTTCATGTGCCAAAAGTTTATTTAATATTTGAAACTTTAAGGCCAATACACCTTTAAACTCATGCAGGCCAAGAAAACCGAAAGGAAAGGCCTCAAATTGATAGCACTATTGGTATCAACTTTAATGAGAGTAAATTGCTTCTCAGTTGTATGAAAAGAACGGGTTTTTTCTCTTCAAATGTACCAATATTAACTAGTATCAGACTCCGCACAAAAAAGAGAAAATTCCTTGGTCAAACTAAAAGCTTCAATGCAGTAACACATCAAATAAGTCCATAAAAATATATAATTGCAGGTAATTTTTACAAAAATACATAATAGCAAGTGAAAAAGGAAAAAGCCTTAACATACCCCACTAAATTCTAAGCAAAATCAATTAGCTAATTTGGGCTGACACATCGTGAGACTCAACGCAATTAATATCACCAAAAATTTTAAATATTTGACTGAACAATAAAGTCTTAATACTTGGAAGTGAATCTTCCGTAGCAATAATTATATTGCAATAATATCAAGCCCTTTGAAATTTAATATAGAGTAATATTGATGTCGCTAAGTCGCACAGTTTTGATTGAAAAAATTTAAGTTTATTTTAAATTTACTTTAACACAACTTATCTGTTAAGTTTACATTGAATGGCTAGAATCAAAGTATGAATTTAATGATTATCTACCATTCAGAAAATTCCGAACGATCTTAAGAATAGGCAGTAGTAATATGTGATTTTTCCTAGTGGAATTACTGCAATATCGTATTATAAAATGTTATCATATTGAAATATTATAATTTTAACATTTTTTCATTAAATGGCAACTAATTTCTTGGTAGGGCAAAATATAGTGCTAAATGATACCTTACGCAATGGTCAATTTTATGTTAAATCAGCATTGATAGCTTTTGTAACACATTCAAAGTAGCATGAAAAATTAAGTCAATTTAAGCAGGCTTTAAGTAACTTAACTTGCTAAGATAATTAAATTCAAACATTTTCAAAGAATTACCTGAAATTCTGTTCGTCGCAATTGTTTAACTATTGAATGGACATGGTTGAAAGTTCCTTCAAAGACACCCATAGGTATACTGCATTTATACAAGCAGACCGTGCCATCAGATTTACCTGCAAATTTTCACCCCACAGAAATAAGAAGAAATCACCATATTTTACAGGGTTATAATCTCCTAGGCCCTGAGAAAATTACTTTTTGAAGTAAATATAGATGCATTGCTTTCTGGAAAATTGCTTCACCGAATAATGAACATTTTTCCCAGAAAAACGAAAAAATGGAAATTTGTTTAATTCTTTAGTGCTATTTGGCACATCTTCCATTTTTCAGTGAGAATAGGTTGAGTTACGTTTAAAAATAGAGCGGTAGAAATGAATGGATTAATACTATAACAAGATTTGATTTAGGTAAATTCTAAGTTAGAGATCATTGAATCCTAGCTGAGATCAAATGAACGAATTAGAAGATAGGATGCTGTTTGAACATCCCGAATTTCCAATGATGCGGTTAATTCTCAAACAGCTCGATGGAAATAAATAGAAGCGGGTGAAATCATGTACGGCACTTACCTAATGAAACTGCACCCTTCGGAGCATGGCTAAATATTCCGTCAACGCAATATGTATATTCTCTGCCAGCTATCTTTCGGTAAAATTAAATAATATAGTGGCAAATGTTAGAGACTTAAATATTATAGATTACTACAGATACCTCTACTCCACTGTGATGGATTCCCATTCCAACAGGCGACAACCACGAGTTCGCCTTGTGCAAATCATAAACATGAAGTATAACTCCACGAGCTTCAAATGCCATTATTAGATACAAAAGTTATTAATAATTAATTAATTGTACACTTATTTATAGTACATACGTATTTATCAAACTTTTCGCATTTTTGTGCAACAATGCCATTCTAAGGGAAATTGAAAAGAAGTTACATGTTTCTTATCAAAGAATAAAATGACAGGACGCCGGCATCGAAGCTCAGGAGTTAGTAGTGATACTTCGCAAATCAGAACGCCAGTGAAGCATAATGCCAATGGTCGAAACGATGGCACAAGAATATTTAGGCTCAAGTCATTTTCTTCAAAAATCATTGGTGAATCAAACACGGGTGCAGATGCAGGATTTACTGCTTGCATTTTTCCTGATGATTTCTATAAAAATAATTTCACTATACGTGAAGAGCTGATTATAAGTTTAATAGACTCCGATATGCCTGCACAAAATAATTATCTGAGTTCAGTTCAAATAGCACTTGTTAAACCACTCCAGTCCGCTGCTTTGAAGCAAGGACAAATTGCAGGTTAGATTATTGAAACTGCATCTATATATATATCATGGAATGTTCAGGAAAAACATCGAGAAATGGTTACTTTTTCTTTTTTTCTCGACATATGTACGAAAATTTTCTCTAACTCGACTTATCATAACAGAAATAAAGAGGTAAACGTGAAATCGAATTAGAATTTTGATTTTTTTTGTCTTTTTAGACCTTATTCATTGAATGTCTATGGCGTAAATAAGTATTCGTTAGCGATATTCCTTTCAACTTGTGAAATTTTCAGTTAGCAATCAATTTCTAAGTATGGTCGGTTGGAATGAAAATTGGCGAGTCAGTCTACATCGATTCTCTGAATGCAAGGATGTGATAGTAACTCCAGCTACACTAGTTGCTTTATCATTGACTAAAGTGCCGATCGAGCGTAGCATTTGCGATACAAACAAATATTTAAAGCGATATCTTTCTGAAACAAGGCGATTTTTGCTCGAAAAAGCAGCTTTTTTCTCTGCTCAAGGACATTGCCTGCGCATGAATGATAGCCTTAATGTGTGGTTTGAAGGAGTTCTCCACGTTTTCTCAATTGAACGCTTAGAACCTTTGTCTCGTTTAACCGATAAAAAATGCTCCAAAATGGTGAGTATTTTTACATTAAAATATGTTCTTTTTGCAGTTAAATTCACTTTTTTTATAGTTTTAATGCCTTAAAAAACTTTACATCTAAAACTGTTTTTAAGAATAAATTAATTTCCAGGTAACAAAGTTTAGAAGTACAGTGGAAATTGATTGGTACATTAAATACGACAGACGTTATAAGATTTTAATCAGCTGCATTTCAAATCAGCACTTTGGAGAGACTCAGAAATATTTGAAATGAGAACTTATATATATTTTTAAAAAAGATCATGAATCTTTATTCTCTATGTATTGGTAGATATATTTTTATCGAAAAATATTCCGACATTCTACAGCTTCCGTATTGTACAATAGCTAGCTATTTTTATTGAAAATCTCATTTATATATAGCTACTGCTAGCTATTTATTGGCCTACTCTATAGTCAGCTAGCTGCCATTCATAGAAGGTGAAACTTTCCAACCAAGTTTAACAAGGTATAGTTAATAAGGCCTGGAAAATTTTATTGCCACCTTTTTTTATAAATGTGACCTTTCGTCTTCAAACAGCATCATGTTGCCATATCTTTCACAGGATATAGATGTGTTAAGTGAAAGTCTTGAAAATCTGAATTTAGCATCAGAATCATGCAATGTAACGACTCGAGAAAGATTAGAAACTTTCTATAAACTTCACAACCCAACAAAAATGAATGAAATTGATGATATATTGAATCGGTATGCTGGCCGTGAGGAAGCTATGTTTACCAAACTAGAACGGAAATATGGGGTCAATTCAGTTACAAATGGGTCCCTGAATAGGCCTGAAGCAGAAATTACTGAGAAAAAAATGAAATTTTTATGGAGGATACATTCGGAAACAAAATGTATAATCAAAGTAGCCGTTGCTAACGTGATTACCGGAAGTAAGTTATTTTTTTAATTTTTACAGAATTTTTGCTTTTTTCCATTTTTTATGTGAAGAGTAGTTCGAATTTTTCCTTCTTAAATTTTTTATTTTCCTACAAACCGAGATAAATTTTTAATCCATAAGAAGATTAAGAGTATATGTATAGTAGTTAAGTTAATAATTTTGAATTCATTATCAATATCTACTATCTTTGAATACAGTGCCCTGGAGTTGTATTCAAATGTAGAAGTTAATGAAAGATTTTACTTAATGTACACACTTTAAAAGTATGTCTATGCATGCTACATTTCAATCGCTGAAAGTACTTGCATCAATTGACAAAAGTAAATGGGTGAAATTGCTATTAAAGCTATTACTTATGAAGAGGAAATTTTGCTAAAATCGATTGAAAATTTTAAATTAAGAAATAGGATATATTGAGATATATATGAGTGGTGGGTCATTAAAGCTCTATCCTATGATTTTTTATATTTTACTGTTCAAGACACGAATGTGATATGCCCTTTTTGTTTTAATTATGTACCCTTTCGCCGATTATTCTGTGGTAGGCCGCAAAATATTTTATTGGTAGTCTATCAAATAATAATTTAATCATGCTTTCCAGTTTGATCGAATTCACATAGAATCATTAGAGGTAGACTTTTAGCAAACTATAACATGGCTTTTCGTAAATTCAAAGCTGTCCGAAGAGTCGGTATAAGCCCAAATATAACCTTTCGATATGCAATTTTACCATTCTGTGCTTAGTTTGTGCGATTAGGGACTTTTTTTTGGTTAATATTTTATGTAATAATGGAGTCAAAGATCAAAATTATCTTTATCTTCAATCTAATTTTACTGAAAAAGTATGCTGAAAGTCACAAGTTATAGGCTTAAGATAGGAATGGCTAGTTTTAAAGTATATTTGTTTATTGTGATGCAGGCTAGTATGTACTATATGATTTAATATACTAGCCATTTTTGAATATGTACTTATAGAATAACTTTATGTTGAAGTATAATTGGATAATACCACTCTGTCTTTTCTATCTTCTGTTGTTTCTGTATATTGTGCTGCATCATCAACTTGCCAAATGCTATTTCTTCTTAATCTTGCCAATATAGCAAATTTTATGTGTGCATGAGTAGATCAGGCTGGTAGCATGTCAAGTTTAGTTGAGCCATCATGGTCCGATAATATTGGTGGACTCTCTACGCAAATTCAACAGTTGAGAGAAACAATTGAAATGCCGCTGAAAAGACCAGAACTTTTTCAACATTATGGAGTTCGCCCCCCTCGAGGAGTATTGTTACACGGACCTCCAGGTACTGGAAAGGTAATTTTTATATATATATCACTATTTATTGGTATTAAAATTACACTAAATTTCCATGAAAATCATGCAACTGTGACAAATCACTATCTGCCATTTCTAAGCCATGACTTCAAATTGGAAATTTTTTACCGAAATAATGCTTGAAAGTGTAAAATATCTTTTCATTTTTTATAAGAATATTCCTTTGAGCACCCTGTATGTTATCAAATCAGTCCCTATTCGAGTCCCAGGTATATCTGCAGCACAATCTGAGCCATATTGAAATTCTTTGTTTTCTAGACCAAATTGGCAAGAGCTGCAGGGGCTGCTTGTGGGGTTGAAGTGATTGCGGTAAATGGACCTGAACTTCTCTCAAGGTATTACAACCCTCCACCGAATGTAGCACCCATGGATGTAATTTTCGAATATAAATCATACTCTTAATGAAGTTTTTATTGGATGAATTTCAACATAAAAAAGCTCAGAGAAGAGAAAAACAATAATATTAATTCTGTAAAATGCAATGTTACAATTCAGCTTAAGATTGTTCCAGAACAATTTTATAAGAGCGAATTCTATAGCTGTTTCAATAAATTGTACTTGATTATAATTATGCACTGGTCAGCTATTCAGTTAGTCAGTATCAATATTGATAATCATGTAATTATGCAATGAATTGCAAGCGCTATTGGACCAATATAATTGGTTTTACACTATTCTAAATTTGATACAACAAATTTAAATTAGTAGTTCTGCCTAAATATAATATGAAATTTATAACATTCTCGCATTTTATATCAATGTGCAGTTCAAATATATAACCTCCATCAGTTGCAAAAGAAGGACATCGTGCATATTGTCTATGTGCGCTATGTTCGGGGAAAGACTGCATGTTATGCAGGTTTAGTGAAATAACACTGGTTCGTTCAAACTTAATTATAACTTTTGGATATTTGCTAACTGCCTTATATGTATATAAAACATTACTATGTTGATCTGTAAGTTATATAAGCTTAACTGTATATTGGACTGTGGAGTGAACTGTGTCTTGCTAAGAAAAACTGTTTGCGGTATGAATACTATGACTTGCTACCAAATAAGGTAGATTTCTATCCTATTTCATATTAATACGTTATCGACCATTTCAATAAAGAAATAATTAAAACAGTGATAGAGCTATTTTTTTTACTTTTATGAACATACCAGTTTTATCGGAGGAAGCGAGGATGCACTGCGAAAAGTGTTTCATCGTGCAGCCAGCTTAGCCCCATGTCTGTTAGTGCTGGATGAAATTGATGTCCTCTGCCCAAAAAGAGATGCATCTGGGGGAGGGGGGGATGCGGAGAGGCGAATGGCAACCACTTTATTGACCTTGTTAGATGGTACTGACAGTTTTTCGGGGGTAGCCATCATTGGATGCACCAATAGGTAGATACAGTAAACTTCGAATGAAAAATTACCATTTAAACAATTAATACTCCATAAACTGATACCATTAGTTGCACAAATATCATCAGTTACTCGAATATATCAGATTAGAGATATCAAAAACGTAGAACCAGCAAATAGAGTTGGTGGAGCGGTAAAGCTCTGAAATAGGGAATATATCATTGATCGGACCGTTGATTTAACTGTAATCGAATATATGTAAAAGCCATATTGTGCTAAGTTCTGGCCCAGATTTTCAGATAAAACGAATGAATTTGATGGTCCAAAAGAGTTTTTTATTTCCAAATTTCACTGTATCTGTGGTTATAATAGCCCTTTTTTTATTTTAAACACTAAAACTGACTCTGTTATGCCTTATTATGGTTTGATATGCTTATTATCATTTTGTTAATCTCTTTCTGTGTTGCATTTTTTAAGAATACATGTAAGGTAGAAATTTTTTAATTTTATGATAAACTTCTGTTGATATTTTTTTCATCTTTTTCAGATAGCTCAAATGTGGTAGTGTAGAATTAATGTAAATGGCTAACATATGCTATGTCTATACAAATGTTTAGGCTGTTTTTCTAATTTTTTCATCATTCTGTAGTTCACAAACAATTAAAATGTACTTTTAAGAGGGTAGCGTAAGGCAATAGACCTATTTCGAAATCTTATGCATACATTCTGTTTCATATTACGAATACAGAATAGTTTTCATAAAAAAGTCGTTTTTCAAATTGAAATGGGTTTACATTCAATGAAAATAAATTATATGCTTTAGTGTTTTATCTGTGTGTTTTCAAGTAGAAATCAATATGACTGTTTTTTGTTTCTTTTTTTACACCAAAGCAAACTCTATGTGGAAAACATGCAATATGTAAACTGTTGACCACTTGCGAAAAAAGTATAGCATATCTGAAATGATTGTCATTTCGGTGGCATTTTTGTGGATGTTCATACTTTCTAATTTCTGTTCAATCGTACTTTATAGTGATTGTCCTTGTAAATTACGCTGCATATAATCACGAAACAAATTTTAGATCAAATAAATTTAAGTTCTTTCAGCTATCGAAATGCAAATCATGTAATTGATGTATTTTTTTTTGTTCGTAGGTCTCATGTGTTGGACCCTGCATTAAGAAGGCCGGGTCGGCTTGACCGAGAAATTGAAATCGGTGTTCCAGATGAAGCTGGAAGAATTGAGGTAATAACAACTATATAGATAGAGCTCAGATTAACAAGGTACAAAGAGATAAATTTGTTTTATGCGTTAAAAAGGAAAAAAAATTTCGAATTTTTGTACCATTACAATACGAAATACCCATCAAAACGTCACATGAAAAGTCACAAGATAGTCATTGTAAATTTTTCTATTTTCGTTGTACATTCACTATAGAATAGTCTAGTATTACATGCGAGTCACTCAAAAGAAGTTATTTTCGACTGGTATCTCGAAGTGTAAGAATTTTTATCAGGAGAAATTATGGGGAAAAATACATTGAAGGGTTAGTAGGGCTCTTTTGTTCGTTTTTTAAAAAATTCCTAGCTTGAAAAAAATTTCCATGATTTTCTTGCCGCAAACTTTCCTGATAAATTTTGTATTTTTATGTAGATATTAGAGGTACTGTTAAAATGCGTGCCTCATAATTTAACTATGAACCAAATATCTCGAATTGGGGCTTCTACTCATGGTTTTGTCGGGGCCGATTTGCATTTGCTCATTAAAGAATCAGTTTTATCTGCTGTAAGACGTTGGCGATCGAACAAACGCAATTCTAATGGCAGTGAATGTGCGTTGGGCACTAGTGAAATTACTGTGGAATGGCTCGATTTTGAGGCTGGACGGGTCCATGTGGCCCCGAGCGGACTCCGGGAGGTTGCTATTGAAGTACCAAAGGTGCACTGGGATGATATTGGTGGCCAAGAAGAGGTATTTTTTTAGTCTTTTTAACTTTCCAGAATGCAAAATATTCAAAGCTGTACGTGTTGCACTAAATAAAACCAACCAAATATGATGTATTTCATGTCATATCGTATGATGACCTCTTTTTTTGAAAGGCTCAGAAATACATTTGAAAGGATTAGTTGCTTTAATTTCCCCAACAAAAAATGTACTCTGGTATATTTTGTTCATAAATAGAAAACAAACTTTTAACGAATTACTAGTAGCTAGTTCAGGTGTATAAATTATCAATTTTTACAAATTAACCTTTTCTGAATGTGCGGTAGGTAAAGAGGACCCTTCAAGAGGTGGTCGAATGGCCTTTAAAGCACCCCGAAGCATTTATTCGCATGGGAGTAGCACCCCCCAGGGGGGTGCTACTGTATGGGCCACCGGGATGTAGCAAGACCCTGATGGCTAGGGCACTAGCCACCGAGTCATCCATGAATTTCATTGCAGTGAAGGGCCCTGAGCTCCTCAGCAAGTGGTTGGGTGAATCTGAGCGTGCACTTCAGGTGTAGTATATCATTATTATTTAAAATACTACAGATTAAAATCAAATTCAATGTTCTTTCTTGATACATATTTCTAATGTTATTCGTAACAAAATTATTCTAAGTTTTTTATTTATTCGTTAGTTTATATTTAGGTTGACCAATGAGATTTGCCGAATGGCATACAACATGTTGCCAAGTTGGGACTGAAGTACAGTAAACTTTGGATATGACGAATTGATTTGCTAAATCCGAAATCACGTACTGAAATTTCAATTTGCTATGTAGCCTACTAAATATACCATAATATTTGACCATAATTGAGAATAAATTGCTGAAATACTGCCAGGTGTCAATTCCCTGTTTCGTTTTCAGGCAGTATTCAAAAGAGCCCGCAGTGCAGCACCTACGATTATATTTTTCGATGAGATTGATGCCATAGCAAATACCCGGCAAGGGAATTCAGGGGGTGGAGGAACAGATCGAGTACTTTCTCAGTTACTAGTGGAATTAGATGGCATACAGCCCCTAAAACGAGTAGTTGTTGTGGCGGCTACAAATAGGTGCATATCAGTTAAATTAGGCGCATTAATTAATTTGAAGTTAATTTTTGAGCATATATAAGATATTTTAGGTACACGGATTTGCAGTTATGCTCTTGAAGAGAAACTTATGTTAATGTAAAATTGCATGCTGCTAGTCAGTATGAATGAATATTAAAAATTCCTTGGGATAAAAAAAACTGATGTATTTTTAAAATTTCCATTTTCACCATTAGTGTTGCAGCTAAGCTCCTGGCTAGTTCGTGACTTTTCTTCACTACATATGACAGTACTGCTAAAATGAATATCGTTTCATTGATATATGGTCCCGTCCAGTGCATCAAAGCCTTTGTGTAAAATTTTGTTTTGCACTGAAGCTTGCATTAACTTGTACTATTTCTTTCAAATATCAATTGAATTAAAATGCCCTATTGTGCTCAAGCTCAATTTCAGATTTTCGGATGTAACAAATGTTCGGTGTAGCGAATTGAATTGGTGATCCCAACTAATTCTTTAGTTTTAAGTAATGAACTGTAAAACAGTTTCCTTTTAAAATTCTTGAATGTATAAATGTTTGATGAAGGCTTTTGTTTAGCTAGGCCTGACACAATTGATGCAGCATTACTGAGACCGGGCCGATTAGATCGATTAGTTTATGTCCAGCCTCCATCTGTCGCATCTCGGCTTGCTATCCTCAAGCTCGGCTTGAAAAACATACCGAATGATATCGATGAGGATGCTTTTCGATCTATTGCAGAAAAAACAGAGGTGAAAAAATTTTATCGGATATTTTCAACCAAAAATTAAAAGAAAATCAATGTCATCGATGCTTGCATGCATATTACCGTAAATGTCCCATGTAATGAATTTGCTTTTATGGAATTTTCCCTTACAAAGAATAAGCGAAAAGTAATAATAAAAGTCATATTATATCAAGTTCAGCTTCAGATTTTTGGATGTAACAAATTCCGGAATATATCAACTTTTTTCGGTGGCCCAAGTAAAATCGTTACATCCCATGTTTCCTGTACATTTCTTTGTGATATCGCTTTGCTGTGCTGTGGTGATTTATGCATTGTACAGTAATTTTCAATTGCTTTTGCTGCGCAATTACACTTCATGCTTGGAGCGTCTCCGATGTAAGCATTGAAATAAAGCGGTTTCATGCCGCCACATCATCAGCACCCTCGTAAATTGTAGGCTTTACTTTTTCTACGGAGCTCCTACAAAATTATCTATTTTCATTATGATTTGAGAAATAAATTCTACAAGTTTAGCTCTTCAAATATTGAGGCCTAGCGTGGTGACTTAGTCAACCGTGTGGATAATTCTGCGAATCAGTGTGCAAGAAATATTTGTTGATATTGAGTCCGAAATCGTTTATAAAAAACAACTAGATCTTAGCTAATAAATTCAACCAATTTATTTTGCCTTATTATCAATGTATACAGAAATGGTTAGATTTCAGGGTGTGCATATGTTATTAGTAGCATTGCGCTTAACAAGGTATCAATGCATGTAGTTGACCCGGCCTCAAAACTCTTCTTTTTGTCACATTTTAGCAACAAAAGAACAATCGATTTCTAGAACTATATTTATTGTGCGTTTTTTGAGGATATGTAATTTACATAGGTTAGGATGCTGTTAGGCACCTTGATCACTGTGTTTAAGAAGTAGTTAACCAATTGTACAAGCTAAATAAGTGGTTATGGTGTCGATGAAGAACAAGAATAATAAATGCCTCACTAATAAAAGAATATTTAAATGAAGGAAAACACACTTTAGTGACTTTTCAGCTCATAATACATTCATATTTGATGAAAGGCCAAATTTCAGAATAATTTCTAATAGGTTAAAATAATTAAAAATAACTTAGTGGCATATTCTACATATTCAATTATTGAATGTATGCATTTGTAGTTTTTTTGTATTTTTCTATTTAGGGGTTTTCTGGCGCTGAGATAATTGCTCTGTGTCGAGAAGCGTCGATGTCAGCAGTCTCCGATGTATGTCCTTGTTTGATGTATACAAATAATTTTGAGTTTCAAATTTTTCAAGAAAAATTTACCGGCAAATTCAGATCGGTTCCTACTAATTTAATTCGAATACGTTTTCCTACTGAAAATTTTAACTGATTCGTACACATCGAAAATTACAGCCTGCCTGAAATAAATTGCTTATTTTTCACTTTTTTGCTGTCTCTTCCGAATTATTATAGTTTGTGCTCTTTCAAGAGGTAATTTTCTCCTTTTTACCTTTTGTCACAAATCATTTGTATTTATTTGTCCCTTTGCCTTAAAATTCTTAAATATAAGCATTAAAATGTTTAAAATATTTCACAATATACCATTTTTATGAACTTGAGTGCATCTGCATTTACATAAAATAGTTTTATTTTGTTGGATGCAACTTTTTGTATTTCACTTCAAATTAGACTTTCATTTTCTTTTTATAGGTCATTGAAGGAAGGGAGACTATTACTGAAGCCAGAGTCAAAGAACTACATTTAATTTCGGCACTTTCGTATGTAACACCGCAAATAACAAGTGAAATTTTAAGCTTCTACGAAAAGTTCGGTAGAAGAAAAAAATGAAGCTGTTTTTATACTATTTATCTAATATAGTTTGCTATTAACTTTATATATATAGGAACACTTGCATAGTAATAAAAGCTAATTTTCGAGTTAATTATTAATAATTATTTTACAAAATCTTTTGAATTTAATCGGCTGGCTAGTTAGCTTGGGCTTTTGTGCCTGAGCAGTATTGCAATTGTTCCAATTTAAGTAAAAAATTTAAGCCATTTTTATGCATTTTGATTGAATTGCAATAGCAACAAGTGGTTGATTCAGCAATAATCAACTTGATTTTTTAGGGCCTTATCAGAGTAGATGAAGTACAGTTTTTTCAGGCATCTTTCAGCCTAATGCTATAAATATATTTTCTGCTGGTTAATTACTTTAGAAATTTAGCAGTGTAGCAATAACAAATTTTATACCTATATAAGAAACTCAAAATCCTGAATTCTACTCTGAATCACGCAATGCATGGAATTGATGTTACCTGCCATGTATTTCTAGCTCCAAAGCATTGTGTTAGACATAAAACTATTGAAAAAATAACCGATTCTTTTGAATAAATTAGAACAAAAAGTTCAGCATAAGATAACTTCAGTTTGGTATGTATGAAGTATGCAATGAAATCGGATTCAGCTTGAAATATCTCAAGTCGACTCATGTGACGTCAATATTTCTAAATCAACGTCAAGTTAAAATTCAACTTGCTAACTCCATAATATTTTGTTGTACATAGCATGCAGTTATATTAATAATAGTTTAGAGAACAAAACATTGTGTACACAGCAATGCCTTCATTTCAAATTACTTTTGATGGTAAAGTTCTATAGAATTCTCGTTGTGGGATGAATTCAAACAACGTATATATATATATATATATATAGATGTTTCTTTATAATAAACTTCCGTTGGATATATCCTCAAGGTAGTTGCAAAGATCTGAGCAGCTTAAGTACTGACATAATTCTTAAAGATATGCTTCTAAATGACTACAAAATTAGTTTTTATAATGAATATAGCGCCATGAGTGTTATAAACGAATGCAGAAGCTGCATTCAAACACTGCCTTGGGGATTTTATCTAGAGGCCATTTAATTACAGCACCTAGGGGTTTTATTTGAATAGGGCCGCGTATTTGAATTTGTTAACTTCCTAGACTATAAAATTCAAGCAATTCAAACATTACCTATGAGCTATACTAGGGGGAAGATGGAAATGGGCTAGCATTTACTGCAGTAGCTTACACTCCCAAAGAGCTTGCTTGTGGCTCATTTCTATAAAAAATTTCTTGAAATTTTTCAATTAAAACAAACTTTTCTTGCAATTTTTTATTCTTTTGCAAAATATTTGTTTCAGTAAATGTATAAAGTAAGAAAACTTCAGTAGTATCATAAAAGTGATATTCATGTATAAAATATATTATCCCATATACCCCATTGGATCAACATCTTTTACTGGAGCAAAAAGTTCCAGCGGAATCTCTTCACTTGCATCTCTTGGGGGCACATAAGATGGAAAAGGAGGGGGCACCGGAAATTCTGGCCTACGAATAGCATCTTGTACCCGCACAAAATTACCCTTGTTACCGGGTACATGCCCTTTTACAAATAGCAAATCGCGCTGCGTATCTACCTTTAGAATTCTCAAACACTGCACGCTGCGCAGAACTCCACCCATTCGACCAGGCATTTTTTTACCTTTGAACACTCTACCAGGGTCCTGACATTGCCCTGTAGATCCAATGTGCCGGTGGGTTTTGGATACCCCGTGAGAGGCTCGTTGCCCCTTAAAATTCCATCGCTTCATGCCGCCCTAAGAAAAAAATAATAATGCAAAAAGTTAAATTTTATTTTTTTTATCGACTAAATTTAAAATTTTCGACGTACAGAAAGAAAAGAGATGAAAAATGCTAGAACTTGAGTACATTTATTTTTTTGTGCATATTTTCCTAAGTGTGACCTTTCATTTATGACATAATTCTGAGGACAGCGTAGATACCAAATAAATGAGCATTAAATTTAAATAATTTGTGCAATTAATAATAGTAACAGCTAGCTGTTTAACAAGATGAATACCAGTAAACTTATTTCAAAGCAGATAATACCCTAGCATCGTATAAAATAGACACACTAAAAAAAATATATATATATATATATATGAACTTCTGACAAATTCAATCACAACGAACTGGGTTATTTAATCAATAAATATGCAAAATGACATTCCTTTCAAATCAAAGAAATATTTAGTGTACATTTCTGATATTGATGTTATGAGTAGACGAGAACCTGAAAGCCTTTGCCTTTTGTGGTGCCTTGTACATCGATAAGCTGACCCGGTATAAAATGCTGAGCCCGTAACCGAAATCCAACAGGCAATATAGCATCAGGAGTTACGTGAAATTCTCCAATTTTACGCTTTGGGGGTACATTTGATTTTTTAAACAAACCCATTAGTGACTTTTGTACATTTTTAGGCTTCGCTTCGCCTGCCCCCACTTGGAGAGCAGTATATCCGTTCGTTTCTTTAGTAATGACCTTCATATAATCAAATAAATATATTAATTTTCGAACTGCACTTCAACAAAACATGTTCAACATTTGCTATGGCCATACATGTAGTTTATACACTATTGATTGCATCTTGGAAAGAAAGGGTTTAATCTTTTATTTAATGTTCAGTAAGAACTTGTGAGATACCTGAAGAATTTGGCAAGCATCAATATGCAAGAGCGTGACAGCATGTCGTTCACCCCATGAATCCCAAATATTTGTCATTCCAACTTTAATCGCATAGGCACCACATCGTTTTGATTTCTCGCTTATTTCGCTTGGAACAACTTCAGCATCAATTTCGCTTCGGTCGGGCTGCGTCCACGGTAAAGGATGAAATGAAATATTTTTAAGATTAAGATTAGATTCAGGCTGCTCAATGGTACTAGTTGCAGCTTTAGTTGAAAGTGAATAATGTGCGAATTCTGGAAAGCGGACACGATTAAAACGTAACGATGCCCTGCGCAGACTGGAAACAAGAACTTCATTACAGTTTATATTATGTCATAACTATGCGTATCAATTGCACATAGAATAAAAACAACTTTACTGCGTTAACTGAATCAAACACGCACCGGGAGAGATTGATCATTATATTTATAATAATTATAAGCAATTTATTAATGTACAACTACTTTTGTCAAAATGAAAATGAAATATAAAGCTGCTCAGCCATTGGTTCACTTTGTCGGAGCTTAGCCATTATGACCAATCAGATAGACGACACGAAGATGTTATGTATAGAAGTCAACCTCGACTTAGGAAATACTCCCAAACGAAAGGTCATAGTTATAGAAATATACGCAAAACTATACTTTTCATATAAATGGGCACAAAATTTATCTTGACTTGACGTTTGGGACAAAATTCTGGGACCAATAGCTAAAAAACTCGGAATGATTCTCACAAACTAAATTTTAAATTAAACGTGTAAAAGCGAACATTTTCATTTTAATATCAGTGATGACAGTTGGTAATAGCATTTTGCAGGAAAACTTGACCAAAACAAGGCTAGGCAACACTAAAATAATGCATAGTGACAACAAGAGCACTCTTTATTTCTGCGCCCTGTTAAATAATCTTTGCAGGGCATACGATTCATTTGAGAATGACTTCCTTCAAATTATTCACGAAGTGAATCGTTGTGGAGCATTGGGTTCTACAAATACTAAAATATCCCAATCTCAAGAAACATGTCTTGAATTTTCCGACTCGTTCCAGCTGGTAAAAATTTTAGAGAAAGGTATTATCTTCTCAATTGCTTTCCTTATTACGTTAATAATCTTGAGGCCCACGACAACCACTTGACAAGAATTAGATTTAGGACTCTGATATTAAAGCAACACAGCTTTTCCAATAAAAGGTTTAAAAATTTCAATCAAGGCAATTGATAAATAAGTTCGTGATAGCCCTATTTAGTGAAATGCTTAAAGAGGTTCATTAAAATTGAAGGAACTTTAAGCCAAGCATTGATAAAATCAGAAATGGCCGTCGTATTTTTGGGGTATTCCTCTACTTGGTACTGTGTTTAAAGCATAATACAGAAAATGTCAGCAATTAGTGCATGCTTTTGACGATGTACTTTACAAAATTCGAACTTTTTCAAATTGACTGCTGAGTACTGAAATAAAAAATAATAAGGAGCATATTCGAAAAATAAAAAATTTAGCATATATGTTTTTAACGTGTATTAATTGCTACTGATTTTCTGATTAAGGAAAAATGAAGCTACTCGAAGATATGCATCGCGGCAAAGAAATCATTGCTAAGCTAAAGGGAACAGACTTCTTTATCCAGGAAGATTGCACAAAAGCCTCATTTATATATGATGTGCCAGATACTTCTAGTGCAAAATCATATATAGATGAGAAAATTCCTTCTGTCCTAGATAAAATGCAAAATATTACTTCAACAAGCGCTTTTCATACCCCTGTTTTGGTGGAAAGGAGCGAAAGAGCTAATCCACCGACTAAAACCTCTAGTGATGAGGATAACTTGTTACATTCAGACAGCAGTCTCTATAACTCAGATAAAATGAATGAACCTCAATATAGCATTGCAAAAAAGGAAAATGTATTCGACAAAAAAGCATTGGAAAGTAGAAAACATGCTGTTAACTGCATTCCAGCAATTTTAGTAGAGACTTGCAAAGATACTATTATATCCAAGTATTCAAGTGTTCAGGCAGAAGGAGACAGTCAGGGTTCCGGTTTTCTCTCAAATGATATTTCGAAGAGCAAAGATGTTGAAACCTGTTGTTTGAACCGAACTATCAAATCACATGCTAAACTGGAACATCCTAATTCGAAAAAGAATTCTGCAGAAAGCTGTATACATACAAACACAAATACTCCTGTGGGCAAGCAAGTGGACATTTTATGGGAGCAGCGTACGTTACTACGTTTAAAATGCGCACTTCTGTTGAAATTGTCCAAAATTTATAATAATGATTCTGCAAAAAAAGAGATTATTCTTGATATATTGAAAGTATCTGAAGCGCTTGCTCAACTCAGAGTCACAAAAAGTCCACTAAATGATGTAAAATGCAACCCAAAATATATGCCTGTTCTTTCTGATTCTCCATTGATTCCTTGTAAATCTGAAGCTGAGATCCATGCAGATTTGAGTTTAATGACGACTCCTCAGAATATTAAAAAAACTCTCATTTCTGCAGAGAGCGATAATGTCAAAAATGCCACAAAAGAAAATGATTCAGCAACTGATGATCACAAAAAATGTGTCTGTAAGGCTGTTGAAACAGCTGCTAAAGATGAGTGTACTATTAGTGTTATATCAGATCCAGGGTTCAAATCCCTACGATGGAAATTTTCCCAAGGAATAACCCCAATTAGTTTTTCACCTAAATTTACTACCAAAACCTTAAATTCACCGCTTCCCATTGGTGAATTCAAAATCATGCCAATACATTTAAGCTTTGGCAACATTTCCGAAATTAAAAAGCCGAAAAATGACACTTGTTCTGAATCAGCAATCATGTATGCAGATGAAACTCATTCCAAAAAGCGCAAAGAAATTAGGGAAGTTTTGGATTTTGACATAATGCAATATGAAAGTTTACCATGTAAAAGAGCTACGATAATCAATTTGCAAATCGAACATGAATCATTTGAAGCACAACGTAAAAATTGTTTTGCAGAAAGTCGAGAAATTCATCTGCTAAAGCCTGAAGTTTCATCTTATGGTATTAGTTCTAAGCAAAATACTGAACAATGTACTAACTTGGAAAATTCAGCCATTACGATTTTGGCTAACCAGAGTGTGGATGATGACCTTGAAGTATTCATTGAGTCGTTAGAATTTCAACAAAATTCATTACACGATTCTTGTATAAATGTCATTACTTCAAATAAGAAGAATCAGAGTAAGGATAATAATGCTGGCTCAATGAGTATGCAGCACTTAAATGCCGAATGCAATAATTTTCCTGAGAATGACAGCAGCTATGAATGTGTTAGTCATGGGATCGAATCCCTCTTGGGAAAGATTCAACAAGGTGTACAGCAATCTTGTTTCCTTCCAACCTTCACATCCAAAGTCTTTCGGAATGACACTTTTAAAATGGACAAAAACTTACTCATGTTGGCTTTAAGAAAAGATATTACTGAACATTTTAAAATTCAAAGTGCGATACCTTCAGCTCCTCCTGATTCCTCTTCTAAGAGTTTCAATGGAAGTATATGTGATAGTAAATTCACTACTACTGGACTAGCAAATTCTACTGTAAATCTTAATTGTAACAGTAAAACTCATGATGAATTGCCTATCCCTCTGTCAACATTTTCTACCAGTAAAAGTGATTGTAACCCAGCAGGTGAAATTGAACTAATGAGCCATAAATCGTGCAATCGCAAGTTTGATTTTGTGGAAACTACAGTACCAAAGACTACTAACAAATATTATGATAGCAACTCAAGTTGTATACAAGAGCCAATCGAAAATCCAATTTTTACGGAATCTCTACTTGATGACACTATTTTAGAACCTGCTAATAACAGTTACGAAAGCAAGGCAGCTTCAGATTTTTGGATTTACTGCGAGCGTACAATGATTAATGAAGAGCTCATGTCTATTGAGTCTATATCGGATTGGTCAAATAATGAAAATGTTGATTCCACTCTTAAGAATTTAGATGATCACAAATGTGCTACCCCATTGGAATTGGAAAAAGAAAACAAAATATTAATTACTAGAAAGTTGTACAAATCCGACTCTTCAGTGAAAAATTCATCCAGTAAGAAAAGCGTCCAAAAAAATAATGAAATTAGTGATAAAATCGAAGGAAAAAGTCCAAAACAAATCAAAAGGCCAAACCGAGCGATTTTAATGCCGAAAAATATATGTGCCCCATTAAGGAAAACATATGATACTTCCAAAAAAAATCTCCCGAAATTTTCATAAATATTAGCAATGTTTTTTGTATTTGTAGAATGACTTTATTCTTATGTTAGAAGCTCTATTTCAATTTATTCTCTTCTCCTGATTTGTACTGATGTACATTTTTATTTCTAGACACCATAATAACGTAAAATTTTTCTATATATTCATGAATAGTCAATCTCTATTTGTACAATAATCTGATATTATGAGCACCTCAACAAAGTTCAATTGCACTTTTCAGGTTTTGAGTTAATTTAAATTTGATACATTCATATGTATTTATGGCAGCCTCTAGTTTTAATGCTCGTCTCATGTATCAGGGGGGGGGCTTTATCAATAACATTTATGGAGATTAATTTCTTATTTACTGTGGACTTTTGCCCAACCAATGGCAAAGACAAATGTAAAATTGATCATGAGAAAAATCAATTTGATCGGATAAGAACAAGTTGAGTTACAAGTTTATCAAATGTTGGTCAACATTTAATAGTGCATTAAACTTTGGATGTGACGAATTTTTCATCATCATTACGAATAAACAAAGATTTATATTGTGCCAAGTTCAGTTCCAATTAACTGACATAACCAAAAAAATTTGATGGTTCCTACAGATTTGCTATATCTAGTGTTTACGGTAATTATTTTTGAATGAGTCAAAAGAAATGGAAAAAAGTACACATAACAATTTTTTTGTGCTCTCCAATGTTTTCGGAACAATTGTGATGGACGGATTCAACATCATGAACTACTTCTTCATTTAACCTGTAAAAGCTTATCGTCATTGAAATAGGTGAAAGTGAAATGAATATCATATTGTAAAAGGAGATAATTAGGCCACAAGTCGTGCCAAGAGCAAAGAGTTTGTTACTGAATTGATGACAGCATCACCAATGTTTCAGCACCTTAAATGGTAGACATATTTTCTCAAATAATTTTATCATTGAGTTCCGCACTGAATAAATTAAATTACCCGAAACTATGATATATTTATATGATTACTGACTTTTGATTTGAATTTATTTATTTTGTTTTTTAACCTTATGAAATGCTAGACTTCTATTTTATCATTTGCAGTTTAATTATATACAGGTCTGTTTTGCCTTAAACAGGTATAATCTGTCCAAAAATCAACAAGTCTGGTCATAAATGAAAAAGTTTTTACTTAGAGTCATGATAACTGCACACTTTTTTGTTTCAAAATATCTAGGAATGTGATCCATGTTAAATGGTTTAATACTTTCTGATGTGTTTTTCAATCACATGAATGTTATCAATTGAAGTTAATGCTAAAATTGTTGGCATCAAGAACAATGGCTGCAAAGATGTTTCTTTACAAGACCAAATTGTACTTGCATTTAAATCTAGAGTGCCAATTTTCTCATGCAGTGGATTTTTTTTGCTTTTATTGCATTGCCCAATTTATGAGCTTGGTCTGCATTGTTTGTTTCAAAATTATTTTGGCATATAATGTGTTTTTGACTTGAAAGATTTTTCTACTCTCTTTTTGAATTGTTAGGTATTCTATTCTATTGCTCTGATAATCGGTCAGATATGTTTAATTCTTAGAATAGTTTCTGGTAATTACATTGAACAAAGTTACAAACTTGTGTAATGGCAATGGTGGGTCAACAGCATGTGCTAATCTGTGCTGTTTTGTTTGCATCAATAAAAATTAACCACTTTCTGCAATGCAAGTAAGATTGCTAATAAAAGTGTCTTTTATAGTTTGTTTGAGTCCTGTCTTGGTTTGTCCGACAGAAATCTAACATGAATCCAAAACTATGTCTTCATATAATTAAGATTATTTGGCTCACTGTCAGGATCTGATCTGTTTCGCCATGATCTGTTATGGAACTATGACTCTATTGACTTAATTCATCTTATACGTGCATTCTTGTAAAGTATGTTCTCTTAAAGAGTGGTCTCATTAGTACATTCTCATAAGTGTTCTCATAAGTGTGTTCTCATATGCGTGTGCTCTTAAGTAGTACTATGTTAACAAGATTGATTCTTGGCAACACATGAATGGGGATTAATACATTATCGGCTGTGTGAATTTTCTTTGGGTTTCTGGTTATACTTATTATTGGTTATATGCATAGTCTTTAGTGATTCCTAACACTCACATCCTTTGCCAGTAAGAGGATATGGCTTCATTACAATGACAGCTCATTGGACAATGCCTGCTGCAGCTCTGCATAGTTTGTGAGCCATCCTTGGCTTAGAGTTCCTTAACCAATGTCATGTCTTAAGATATAATTAGTTCATTATTTTTAATTTTATAAATAGTAAATTTTTGTTATACATAAGGCCCTTTTTTAATACATTTTTATTAATATAATTATTTCAAAGTTTGTTCCTATGCTATTACACATTGTTACTATTTACTTTGCTCTAATGCCAGCCACCAATTACAAAACCAACTTGTAAGGCTGCACAAGAGTAGGAAAGTATGGATAATTTACTACACCAACTAGCGCCTCAGCTGCTTGCTATCACTTGTGCGTCCTTGCCCACCTGCCTGGCTAAACTATCTGGTCTTGTATATCGTTTCTTGCTGCACAAGTTGTTTTTTGTGCACCTCTCATCTTGCTGCACTTGAGTTGCATTTCTTTTAATACTCTCCGCTGCGCTCCAAATATTTTTTTTCTCTTGCTTCCGTGCGCTTGGCTTATTTTCGTTATAAAAAAAAGATACAAAATTTTCTACTGAAGTGCTGGCATCATGAAGTTCTTCAAAATGGCTGGCTTCAAAATTCAGACTATTTTAGTCAATTTAAACTGAGTACTGAGTGCCCCTTAGAGTTACTATGTAGAAGATTTGTAATCTAACTGAATAGAAAATAGACATGTTGCTATATTCAATTACTGGACAATTATAATTATTTTTATTTACGACAGAGATAGCAAATTTCATAGTTTCTGGGAAAAAATTTTATGCAGCTGAGTAAGCTGGAATGCCATATACCTGCAATGGGCTCCTCCTAGCTCAGCCATTTCCTGAGTGTCGGCTGTTGCTCTGCAATTGCTATTAACCAGTGGAGATAATTTTGCAAGGGAGAACCTTTCACATTTTTACAATAAATTCTTGCAAGCATGCTTTTTAAATACCAATAGAAGAAGTAGGTTTTAAGAATTCACCAAAAATAATATCTAATAGAGTATATATAAAACCAGACAATATCGAAATGACAATACAGTAGAAATAAATATAATCATTATTTTCAAAGAAGTGAAAGTTCATTTAAACAGTGTACACAATACGTCAATAAAGTTTTATGCTGAAAATGAACAAGCAGAAAACCAGTAAGTTGCATAATATAATAATTGTAAGAGGCATGTAGGCAGTAAACCAGCATGACTATTCGATCAATAATATTCGACTAGTTTCCGCAGCAATCCGGATTTGTTTTTTTTTCTGCATCGATAGGGGCTTTAAGGTTGATAGTACCGGCACTCGGGGCAGCTTTAGGGGTACTAGTCGCCACACCAGAGGTTGCCAAAATACGCCTAGCCACCTCTTCAAATAATGCATCCACGTTTTTAGATGTCTTGGCACTGAGAATCATACAAACAGATGATTTTTACATACTTTATTTGCATATATAGTATGAAAATCTACGTTATAATTGATACAAACCTTGTACAGACGGCTGTGATCAGCTATAAATGCCTTTTATCAGTAATTGATATTCATGGTATGAATAAAATTGAATAACTTTTCAACCCTATCTTACCATATATATGCATACCCGGGTGTAAAAATAATTTAAAAACGCCTTGTTCTGAACCGCTTAAACTGAAAATTGCGGGGAAATATGAATGGATACATGCAGACATCATCCTACATACCTTCTGACAAATGAATACATAACTTTATAGATATATCTGCAATGAGACAGAGCGTTTAATATGAATTTAAAGAGACTATGAATTTTAATTGGTATCAAAAGCCCCCTTGGTCAAGTGAGTTCTTAACGAGTTACATTAGATTTGAGAATTTATTAAATAACAGGCAGTAAATTTAATAAGTTTGATTCATATAGTTGTAAAAGTTATTATAGAAATAACAGTAAAAATCACTCAAATATACAATAAGTAACAGGTCACAAATTTATTTCGAGTCATGTCTATCCTCTCAGAAACTATTTTGAGATTTGTCATTTCAACAAAGATGGGAACTCGCTACATATTATGGTTTCTTCCATTCAAATCTAATTTGCTAAAAATGAATGAATTCATTTTTTATAACATATACATATGTAAATTAATTTACCTTGTCAGTATAAATCCCATTTTTCGTTTATCTGCATATGCTTTCGCATCATCCGCATTTACTGCCCCTTCGATATCACACTGAGAAATTTAAAAAATAGGCTAAATTATTCAAAAAATACAAAATACATGCATACCTTCCAAAACTTATTTCCCTTATTTTACATGTGTCATTAGTAGCATTGAACCTAGCAGCATCCCAATGCATACAACTTAGGGGGCCCGAAACTGTTCTTTTTGACATATTTTAGTAGCAAAAGAACAATCGATTTACGGAACTGTAATAATTGCACGTTTTTTTATGATAAGCAATTTACATAACTTAGAATCCTCTTAGGCAACTTTATTGCCAGCAATCAGCTAATATATATGCATATCAACTTCTTACGAGTGAAGTATTTATATTACCGGCTACAAATGTACAGATTGGTACCTAGAATTAAATAAATAACTTATAATAATTACTAAATCCTGAACTATAAAAATCAAACTTAGCGTTTTAATGGAAGGTATAAATAAACATTCACCTTGTTGCCGGCGACTAGGGCGATACAGCTAGGATCTGCATTTGCTTCCAAATTCTTCCGCCATATTTCAAGTGAATCAAATGAGGTTTGATTCGTGACATCGTATACCAAAATAGCACCCTCATAAAAAATAAACATATTTTTATCATTTTTTCAAGATTTGGTTCTTCCACTTGGAATTACTGTAATATTTTGAATAGCTTATATATAAATTATGAATACAGTTAGTCCGGTTGTAACTTGCCACATCATAAATATATATATATATATATTAGTAACTGTGCAAATTGAATAAGGTAACGTGTAAGTCAGAAAAATGAATTTAAAAATAAAACGTGATCACGGATAACAAACATGAAAGTAGTAGTTTCTTTTGAGGACCTCAAGGTCCATGAAGGCTCTGTGTAAAATAATATAAAAACAGCTAAATCCAGAGTTTTATAACATTATTGTTATGCATTACATTTAAACCACTATAACATATAACAAGTCCTATGTAACACGACTTTGTACAATTCAAATGCAATAGGTGCCTCAAGGAAAAATAAAATTATCAAACTAATCGGAAAATCACATAAAAAATAAGTAAATTCGAATTTGATTGAAATAAGCAGTAAATGAATCTTATGTACTGACTCCAAAAATCTTGTCACAGATGAAATTGTATACTTTTATGTCCATTTTATAATTAAGAATTAAATTATTCAGTTTGTCCATATATTTCTTTGTCTGTTATATGGCAGGGAAAAAGGTGGGAGGAGGGTACATTCAGCAAAGCTTATCGTCGGGAAAAGTAAAAATTCGCCACAAACAAATCATACAGAGCACTGAAAATAAATCATATCATAGAAACAGAGACGATGCAAGGAGGCCTTGGTAGAGCGAAAACATTAGTATTTATAGAAATAAAATAGTGTTTTGAGGCTTATTTAAGCTCATTTACTTCGATCCCAAAATATGGGTTGAAACGAAAGGGCACGTTAAATTTTGGATGTATTTCTTTGAAACGAATAGCTTTCCCGTGTATATTTCCATGACGATGACCTTAGTGCAAGACATATTTCTGGAGATAGCATAGATATCTATTGGTTAACTATTGTAACCTTCAGTTGGGTTTACATTTTTAGCGAAAAGGTAGACGAGAAACATTGAAAAAGGCGAATTGATTGCATGATTTGCACTTGTGTTCGGGTAGGGAATTTGATATTTCGAATCACATAAATTAAGCAGAGGGTCTTTAAAACCACTTTGTACCTTGGCTTTTCTGTAGTAGGTTTTCATCATTGAAGCATAACGTTCTTGTCCAGCAGTATCCCAAATCTGCAGCCTCACAGAAACTCCATCAACTTCAATCTGAAATAACATTAAAGGGCATTATATACTTTAAAAACTGAAAATCTATATAGGAAGCTTTGCAATAATCTTTGAATTGGAGGAGAGTTAGCATATAGTAGAATAACTTCATATATAGCAAATCAGTCAGGACCACCGAATAATTTATTATGTCCAAGATTGGTTATATACGAATACCTGCAGTTGAACTTGGCACAATATGGCAATTTCTTCACTTGGTATAAGTGAAAATTATTAAAAGCAAATTCATTTCATACGAAGTTTACTGCAGTTTGCCGTTACAACTTGAATCTTTAATTTTTTTCTGTTGGCATATCAGGATTTGGAGAAAAAACTCATGTGAAATATGGAGTGACCATTTTCTGACTTATATTGCGGCATAATTGGTTTCTATTCAATGTAAAACAGCATATAATTTTGGCTTCAATTTTGTTACAATAAATTCAACGTAGAACAAAAGGTCACAATGTGAATTTTCTATCATAGGGGCAACATATTTTACGCTTTGAAAGCTACCACAATCAAAATGAATTTTTAAAAAATTCAATTATTTTTTTAAAAGGTGGCACTTAGGCGTTCCATGAATGTTTTTTGTTTAAAACGTTGCAAAATATTGTGATCATTTTTTAAGCTTACGAAAAAATCTCACACGTATGCTTGGAAAACTATTTCGTGTAAACATACTCACCAATAGGTTTTATTTAAAATGGCATTATCACGGGGCCAAATAGAAAAATCTTGAGAAGTGCCACGACTCAGTTATGTTATTTGGAACTCGATGGATTCCATGTGGCTGCATGGAGTATGAATGCCATTATTTATGATTCCAATGCATATTTTCAATGATTGAATTTCATTTATTTCTTTGGCTCATTCAATGTTAATATATCTGCCTTGTGATAAAAATGCCGAATTGTAGGCATTCCAACAATTAATATTGAAATTACCTTTTTAGTAACGAACTCAACTCCAATGGTACTCATGAAATCCGTACTAAACTCGTTGGAATGGTATCTAGCAATCAGATTACTTTTACCAACTCCGCTGTTGCCCAGAAGAACCACCTTAAGTGGTTCGTCACCCATTATCTTATTAGATTAAAATAAGGAAGTCAAAGCAGCTTCCCTAGGACGTATACAGCAATTTCCCTGTCCGGTGGACAGATGCGAAAAGTCGGGTTGCTATGGTTACAGTAACTATGCCACTGTTTAGGTAACGTTCTCAGTTTAGATGAGAATAGTGAATTTATTAAACTGATGTGAAATGACAAATTTTTTTCGTAATTTAATTTTCAAATTCTATCGAAAAACAAGCAAATTAATGCTGCAATTGAAATCTTCAGAGGCATAAAAACAACATTTAGTTTAATATATATCTCCGGAACGCTCTATCAAATCATGAATGTCGTACGGGAAATCCAACAGATCAATGAGCGAGAGCTCAAAGAAGGGCTTACTGGAAGTGCATCGTGGCATCATAAATACAAGTTAGTGCCTTTTTATCTTTAAGTAGCGTTTGCATTGCGAACTCCTGGTTTCATTGTGTTCATTATAATATCAAACATTCAGGGACAGTGCGTGGGTTTTTGCTGGTGGAATTCCTTATGATCTTACGGAAGGTGACATTTTATGCGTACTGAGTCAATGGGGTGAGATTGAAGACATCAATTTGGTTCGAGATGAGGATACTGGAAAAAGCAAGGGATTCGCTTTCGTAAAATATGAGGTGACATATTCAAGTCGGAATTGAGGTTCATTTTTTCGGCGCGCTTTAGAATCATATTCTTTTCTGTTATATTCAATAATTAGTCCTTACATTTTTTCTTAGATAAGATAGCTATATGTTTTACTTTCTTACCATCTTGCCGCCAAATTGTCAGAAATTTTTCGTATCAAATTCTAAAGAATTCTTTTTAAGAAGTTAGAAATCATAATTTTCTATTGCATGTTCAAGACACGATTTAAGCTGCAACGTCTATAGATTTCAAAAAATATTTAACATTGTACACATCACCTGTTTTTCATTTTCACCTTTTTTTCGTACAGGACCAACGAAGTACAATTCTTGCAGTAGATAATATGAACGGTGTCTCACTGGTAAGCAAAAGCTGCAATCATTAATTACTTCCCACAAGCGATGATTGAGTTTTTTTCGTTCCCATGATTTTTCAATGTATCAATCTCTGAAGTTTTTTTTGTAGTATTCAAAAGATCCTTACAATAAGACTTATCGTGAGTTAATAAAGTTGAGTCTTGTAAATTTTTAGCTAATAATATGTTTTGGCTTTAGGAGTATCTATTGAAGTATAGACGATGGGCCGTTGAATTATTTTAAATCTTTCTTAGAGTTTAGAAATTATTCTGAAATTAAATCTTTCAACATAATAAACTCATTTGAAGCTAGTGTAAGTTTTCATCTGTTTCGATATTATTTCACTAGTGGCTTATTTATTCTTAAAATCTGACCTTTGGCTCGATGGTCATTTCACCTCAATATGCATACTTTCTTTTTTTCATAGTTCAAACATTTTCGCTTCACTTTCATTTTCTTCTTAAAATTATGTTTTACTCAAAAGCTAGGACGAACAATTCGAGTGGATCACGTTGAAAAATATCGATTGCCTAAAGAGCTTCAGGACAAAGATGAAAATGAATCTGAAAATCCCGAAGAGAGCCCGAATAGGAGAAATCGAGACCGAACATGGGCTCCAGGTCACGCTTACGAAGGAAAAGAGTTGAAAGGCGATCATAGCTTGTCGAAAGGAGTTGATGTATGGGCAGCTCCTCCAATAGAAGTAATGATTCACGTATTTTTTACATTTTGCTTTAATCTTCAGTTCATATTTCATGTATATTGTACGAGTAAATTTTAATTTTAGCTTGGTTTATACATTTTTTAGGAAGATGATAACTTAAGACTATATAATGTCCATATATTTAATAAAGGAGTGTGCAAAGCTATTTGAAGTTACAAAAGAATGCTCCATAAATATGCAGAAAGGATTTATAGTAGCATAGTGAAAAGGTCTCTGAATTCACATGAGAATCTCCAAAAATAGCTATACCAATGTTTCAACTTTATAGAGTATATTTATATAGGTTATTTTTTAGAAGTCAAAAATTTCTTAGCCTTTAACCAATAGAGGCTTTAAATGAATGTATATCTAGGATACTGAGAGCAGTGAAGATTTGCGAAGAGATCATTCCAGAAGCCCTAAAAAACAAAAATCCGAAAAAAGAAAGAAAGAGAAGTCAAGGAAGCATAAAAAGGAGAAAAAGAGCCATAAACGCGAAACTAAATCTGTTAGCTCTGGTCGAAAGCGACAACGATCCACTAGCCCTATTTCAAGACTGCCAACTGATGTAAAAATTGGAGATAATGAGGGGCTGCAAGCTACTGGTCCTAGCACTAATCGGGTAGTTCCGGCCCACGTAGAGAGTACTGGGCGACCCTCTTTGCATGGGTCAGGGATAGCTGATTGGCGGGGTGTGGCATCCACAGCCCCCGGCCGAGGGTCTGGTAGGGGGTTCGAAAATGGAGGATTGGGTAGGGGTTTAGGAGGCATGACTAGGAAGCGATAAATTATAAACTTGCTGATAGGCCCATATATTACGATCTAGGTGCATAATTCGTGTATGAAAGTCTTTCTGTCCATGTGTGCATTCAGTTGTGTGTGAGATGGAGCATCGGAGTTTGCCAACATTGTCTCCTATTCGTAAAAATGACTCGATCTGTCCTTTTGTGCAGATTTTGCTATGCCAATATTATCACTTTTAATCCATCAAGTTAAGTTAAAATTTTCATCAAATAATAGGCACATATTTTTTGTACTCGTTATTTCTTCATTTTAAATGAATTACAAATTTGAGCACCATTTTGAATTGTTTGTAGTTTATATCCAGTTTAAGGTACAAGAATGATATATTTTACACCTGTTCTTGTTCTTTACCTGCCTTAAAGTGAGTATGACAGTGTCAAAGTTTTTGCAATAACCAGAGTAATCTCAATTCAAGTTGAACACCTAGTTGTTGAGTGATTTCAAGAATGTACAGTCATTACTAAGCTTTGATGAACTTCTTAACAATGAACACATTCACATAAATTTTAAAAGAATTAGGTCAATTTTTTTGTATTCCAGAACAGTTCTGTGGATAATTTTATGCCCGTAGTGTAGTGGATTAGAAGATTGTTTTAAGGCATTATGCAGAAGTAATTTGAACAAAAGACTTCCAGAATTTCGTTTTGGTCTTTCAATACGGTCACTTTCCTAAAGTATGTGTACATGCCTCAAGCATTTCCCTATACAAAAAATTTCTATGGAACTTGATTTTAACAGAAAACTTCCTATGTAAGATGAGTGAGATGAAGCTGAAGAGAAGGAATCGATTACTCAGTAAACGCTAAAACCATACCACAACATGATAGTAATATATTATTATTCAGATACCGAATACATTAAACTCTATGATACTTTAAAAAGCACGATGGGGAATATACAATTATCAAAATCCAGACAGGCTTCTATTTCTGATTACTTTAAAGAAAAACAATAAAGATCAGTCAAGAGCTTTGTAACCCTTACAGATATATGTATTTAAACTGCATTTAAATTGATGGATACCTTTTCAATTCACAGCATATTGGAAAAAGTAACCGTTGATCAAAACCTTTTTAACCCAAACACCTGCTTTGAACAAGCAATGTTATTCACCATGGAGTATAGACTAAGCAGGTTTCACTATAAGTGATGAAATGCTGAATAAACTTCGTTATGCCATACTGAAAATGTTTTGTATAGAAAACTTATTTATGCTCAGTAGTTATGCAACCACTCTTGTGAAAGCAGGTTTGGATTGTGAAGTTTTTTAACTGCGTTTGATGATGAATCCAAAAAAAATTCCTTATCAAAGAACAATGTCTATTTCAGACACCTTGATTGACAAATTATTCAAGATATTTAGTACCTCAATTTAGAAATGAAGCTATTTGTCTACTATATCTCATGCTAAAGTTGAAAAACTAATCATCTAAATCAATAAATATATTTTGCCATTCATGTTGAATAAAATAAGGAAGATGCAGTAATAATATATTAGCAGTACCATTATGTATGAAGTGGCTCTATGTGGGGCAAAGTCCAATATATTGCAGAAAACAAGCAAACAGTAAAATGAAACAAAGATTTAATAAAATATAAAAAACTTTATAAAACTTCTGAAGAATCAACAAAATACAAGACTGAACAAAAAAAATATTTCCTCTAGCATGTGCAGTATACCCTCTTGAAGTGCCCTAAAAACTGGCTTTCTGGTGAATCTTGCTAAATATTCTGCTCAGTAAATAAATGTAGCAATTTCCATAGATAAACTTGTGACAATTCTAGAATTATTTAAGTAATTTTAAGAAATTATCTTTGGTGGAAATAATACAGAGTAAAGTGGAGTAATTGATAATGATGCTGATTCAAGCAGAATTACAGTTTTGATGACAACTCTGGAATAATATCCAGTCAGTTGAAGCGGAGTTTGAAATGGAATAAAAGACAGTAAAGAAGAGTTCTGAAAGAACATGAAAATAGAATGATTCTTTTGTTAGTTGAACTGGTTACAGAAAATAATTCAAGAGATTTCCAATTAATCATAAGAAAGATGACATATGGCAAATTATAGGTGTATAACAAAGAAGTTCATAGAGGATTATGACAAAGTTGTTGGCATAAAGGGTTTGGTATTTAAGGTGCAAATAGGCAAAAGGGGCAAAAATTGTATAAAAGGTATATGCAAAATATAGGAGAATAAAGACAAATATTGGTGAACATAGCCAAGCACTTATGCTGTAATGACTTGAAGAGATAGCAGGACCAGCAAATATCCTTACACAGCAACATAAAAAGTATCATCCAACTATAGAATAGACTTTACATTTTAAAATTAAACTTTTTGTATCACTAGTTTTTTAGTTATAATGAGTGTAAAAATGTTTTTTTGTAAATAAAACAGCACAAGATCACCCTTCTTCTTAGAGTTTCAGGTCAGTGGTAAATATTGCATTTAAACCTTTCTGCTGATACAGAATGTGAATGGCTTGGATTCCAGTGAGCATAGCCACTGCTAAGTTACTCAAAACTTATTTAATAAAGTGATAAAAGTCACTGGAATCTGACATATTAAAAGAGCAATCTTCTAATATGAGCTTGCTACAGGCAAGTAATGTAGTCGATGATTAACAACAGTAGCAAGTTTAATTTACATCAGCAACAAAGGAAAAATTATAGTTCTGGATTGAAAGATTTCTTGTAGGATGTTCTGGGAAAATTGAAAGTTTTAAGATTTTTCTTTTTTTTCACCTTTTTTCAAGATTGCAATGTATTATCAGTTATATGTTGAAATTCATTTATTTAAAATTCAATTCTACAACTCTATTCTCAATTATTTTAAAAATTTCTGTTACATTAAGTTTGTTGTTTTGCAACATACATTCTTACTTTCTGCATCACTTGAGAACATTAAAGTATTGTTAGGAATTAACTGGTTCACTGATTGATCTCAATTTGTTTTTACTGCACTGCTACTTTTTGTTGATTATTTAAGATTTTTGGAGATTCATCACTTGAACCATATTTTATGTCATTTTGCAATGACTCATTTTCTAGAATTTAGTATTTGCAGTTTTACCTGCTCATGTAGCATTCTAGATTGGTTATGTCCAGTAGGAATTGGGTCATGTTCAACAGATGAAATCTTTGGCTATATAGTTCATCTTTGCATGTTTTATATTGTTAGAGTTCACTTCAAGCAAATCAGTAATAATACTGTTTAATATTTATTTCTAGTATCTGTGTTATTACAACTACTTAACCTTACATAATCCTGCACTTTTATTTGGAGGACTTTGCTGAATATTTGTCATATTAGAAATACATTTTCATCTACAACATGCTAAATCTTAATACCTCTTTGGTTTTCTTACAACTTTTAGTGATTTTTTTAACAGAAATATTGCTATTTTCTATGGTGATACTGCTGACAGGATTATTTATTCTTGAAATTTTTATAAAGTATTCTATTTCTTTGGTTGCTGTTTAATTTAGTTTTTTAAATTGATCAAGTGTTCTATTATTTTGCTTGTTAATTTGATGGACTTGCTTTTTTCCTTTTTTTGTTTGCCTTGCCATTTATTAGTGTTAGGACTGCAGTTGTTCTATAGATCCGCATGTTCTATACTGTTCTATTTTTTATGTTCTGTTCCATATTTTTCTGTGGTGCTCCATAAATCAGCCAATGAGGATTTGTGTTCTTTTCCATATTTTTCTGTGGTGCTCCATAAATCAGCCAATGAGGATTTGTGTTCTATTCTTATTTTATGATGCTCCATAAATCAATCAGTGGAAATGAGTCTAGTCATCAAGTTCAAGTTACTCATAAGTTATACTTTTATCAGTTTCATATGCATATTTTCATTGATTAGTGAAAACACAAATACAAACACACATACACAAAGTTAATACACTTACTTTCCTTTCCTTTCACTTGTTTCTTTTCATTGCAGTTGGTTCATCTTCATTGTTTTGTCAATGTTTGTTGATCTATTCTCTCTTGCTCCTTTAACTTTTTTTCCTTA
>JAULBW010011704.1:0-11071 GCA_032358265.1 Vaucheria bursata
CACATATTAGACGAATTAAGTTGATAGAGTCACAGTTCAATAACAGATCACGGCGAAACAGATCAGATCCTGACAATTTGTTTATATAGAGATAAAAATTAATATTTGACATTAACTTGAAATTAGCCCAAACTACTGTACTAAGATTAAAGAACTATATCTAAGGATGCACTTTTAAAAAGGCCACTATACTATTTACGTATAGTCAACTAGTCATTACCAATATGAAAATTATGTAAGCATATAGTGAATAGCTAACAATACCTTGAATACAATGCATGTACTTTTTCAAAATGTAGACCCTCATTTTCATTGGATTGGTAAAAATAGACTCCTTTGTACACAGCTAAAATTACTCTGGTTGCCTGCTTTAAACCTGGTCAGAGCCCCTAATCTCTTAGGCCGAGACATCTGCCCATGTATGCAAGTAGCCCCAAAGCCTAGATTTCAAAGGAGAAGAGCTATTCCTTGAGCTCCAGTGCAGGTAGCAACAAATGCAATGATGCTAGATCCAGAAATTTTTTGTTGAGGATATAGACCAAGTAGCAATCCTGGAACAAAAAGATGCAATATAAGTTAATATGGGATATTCGATAAATTAAATAGAATAGACTGAAAATTTGATTGTAACTATTCATATTATTTTGGATACTGGACTAGCAAATTTCAGCAAATAAAAGAAAGAAAAAGATCTTATCTAACTTGGTTGTTCAAGTTACATAGTATAATAAAATTAATATAAAATGCTCAGAACCTGAGTTGCAGCTGTATGCCATTTTAAATACATCTTTTGTGTAACAAGTACAATTCTACTGAATTTTTCCAAAATATATATTTTTGAAAAAGTTTCAAGGCTTCCAAGTCCTACAGAAATTGGACAGGAAAAACTTGCACAAAAGGATAAATGCGTTTGCTTGTGTGCAACATACTTAATGCTACTAGAGCTCAGAAACGTTTTTTATATACAAGAACCATATATTAGCTATTACATATATATGTAGCAAGCAACCACTCTCATAAGATTTCCTAAACTTCTGCACCAATGAAATATAGAACTTAGACAATGAGATCGTTTTTTCAGTGTAAATTTTTATATCATTGGATTTTTCTCTATTTGCATAATAATTGGAGGGACTGTGGGAGGGAGGGGCAACAGAGATAATTTTACTTTTCAATATAAAACACATACTGATGGCATGGCACAGTGATACATTATTTCAAGATAAATGAATTCAAGATTATCAAATCACTTGACTCTTATGATGTATAGATAATCGAAAAACCAATACGTAAACTTTATAATTTTGTAATACTCTATACAGTAAAACCCCATAAGATTGAATAAGCTATCACTGGTATAATAGAAATGAACAGTGTAGACAAGCAATGAGATTTTCTGTGAATTCTGGTGGCAGTAGTCCATTCCGAGTCTTTTAAATTGCTTTATGAAATGGAGCAACTGTGCAGAGAGTTTCAAATGTGACATTCTCTTCTTTCCTTGCTATTATATTTACTTGTACATCATGGACTTTTCTCATATCAGCATTGACAGGCACCACAAAATTATCACAAATTGTAAAAAACTAACACATTACTGTTACAGAAGGTAATTAGCAGTAACATGAAAAGTTACTGGATGATTGTAACAAAAATATTACTTCCACTAAATATTCTGGACAGTAACAATTTGGCCATTATTATTACAATGAAGTTACTAGTTAGTTGGACCAAAGTGTAAGTACTTTTACATTAGATTGTACTGGATGATAATTCTTGACATTACTGTTAATGAACATATTACTGAACAGAATCTCTTTCTGGATCCATTGACAAATGTGAATGTTTATTTAACTACCAATAATGTTTCATTGCATAGGTCCAGGATATAAAAAAATAAATCAGTGCTCATTTTACAATTTAGTCAAAGATAAGTCAATGGTGATGATTTTAAATATCTGTCAGGGTAGATTAATTTAAAAAAAACAAATATGATGGAGAAATGGGCAAGAAAAGAGCTTTGGTATTAGCAAGAGTATCTGTCATTTTACAAGTCACATACTCAGTACTTTGTTTAAAGCAATATCTAAAAAAAACATATTACGCTCTTAAGAAGTTGAAAGTTGAATTACATACTGATGGTATGTGAAACATCAATACATTACATGCTCCAGTATTTTTCCATGCATTTCTTCACATAAGTTTAAAGAAAAGTTTAAACAACAAAATTCAAGTCATTTTTGCTCAAGTTGTTAAGTTGAATAGCAGCTAACACGAGACAAATGGCAACTCTTAAAAGTGCAGAATGTATAAAATCTATTGTGTCCAAATTATTGATATTCAGAAATTTTTTAGGTTTAAATTATATGTAACATTTTTTGGTGGATTAAAAAATCATAGCCATTGGAGAAACACTTGCAAAAGTTTTGGCAAGCAATCTAACTCCTTGGTTTCAATCAACATTATAATCCAAAAAGTATGTACAAACTGAAAAATTTGAAAAGTTTTAGGTATGATGCAAACCACAAGAATTGATTTCATACAGTTTGAAATTACAATAAGCTGAATATTTTGTGTGCCCATAAAAGTACAAATGTTAAAACCAAACAAAGAAGAAGATTGCTTAAAAGTAGATAGCTGTGCCAGTCAATCCACTGAAGGAGCATGGTCCTGAGATTTTTTTCTTTGTAAGAATATTGATGTGGCTTAAATGATATTTAAATTAGTTCAAAGGTATGAAATAAAAGTACATACAATATGCAAAACAAACAAGATAAATATATCAAACTAGAAGAATAGTATAAATATGATGTATTATGCGGGAAGGAAGCTTCTCTGAAACTAACAACAAAACTGTGTACAGTAGCAGGGTAATTGTGGTGAAAACAGAGAAGAGTGAGAGATGTTTATAATTTAATAAATGTCAAGCACGGATTGGCCAGATATTTAATTATGGGGTTACTCCGTTAGGCGTTTGTTGGAGATGACGGTTTGGGAAACACCAAAAAAATTCTTCATGGAATAATGAAAGACGGTGTAAATGTTAAAGACATGGATACTGTTGGAAAGATCTTTTTTGTATGTAGGATTATAGATAAGGAGTGTACTATATTTTGACAGAAGGTACTTTATTGTTGCAATATTTTTCAACAGAGTCATCTAAATTTCAAAGCATTTATATAGTTTGAATCGATTCATAACCTATTTATCTGCAGTTTTCTTCAGCAAATGAAACATGCAACAGAAGTACAAGAAAACTGTGATAGAATACTATATAAGTACATGCTAAATTGTGTTGATAGAAGTGAGAAAATTTGATCAACATAAAAAGAAATATTGCCCTACTGGTATTCCACTTACTCAAACTTCTGCTCTCATGGTCTTAACTGAAATTTCTATTTTCATAGTCCATACTAAAACATTAACATAGCTTCAAAAGAAACACAGCAGCTACAAAATAGAACTGACCCCTAAGGGAGTTAGTCCTTAACAACCACTACCATTGAGATTATTTGCAAGTAATGCTTATGTAAGAACTAGCATGTTAAAAAATCAAGTTATCACTGTGCATAACAAAATATGATTGAAGATGGCTGATAATAAAATGGATTTCACTGTCTATAAGCTTTCATAAAGCCTCATATAGCATCTTTATATGTCATTTTTACACTGAACCTGGGCACATAGAAGATTTACTCAGTTTTCATATGTTCAACATTTCTTTCCTGTTCCTATAACTTTTTACTGAGCAAATGGTTACAAAAAATTATGTCACAATTTATTGGAAGCAAATATTTTTTGAAGTCTATTTTAGCATCTCAATGCTGTTAAGATAAAATACCTGAGACAGTGCAAACATCTGCATGTTCGATCTTAACAATTTAAACTTTTGTGTCAAAATCCTTATGATATGGAAAGTTCTCTTGTACAAGAGTAACATGCCATTTAACACTTGAGAATATATGTAATTGTTTGAATGAAACCAGAGTTTTGTTAAGGATGCTACTACAAGTTCATATGCTAACAAAAAAATACTAGAATTTTTCAGTTTAAAAAATTGGCTTTTATCAACCTTTTCCGTTTTCACTAATTTTAACAATCAATAATTTAATAGTCAACTGTGCTTTTTGTTAAGGAAAAAAGGAAAGTGAAGGCAAAAGATATACAGCACTCTGTGATTATAATCACAGCATAAGGCGACACAAAAGAAAAGATGAAATAGAAAAACAATGGTATATTCATGACTGTAGACACTTATTTAACGTACACTATGGGAGCATGCTGCTTAGGAAAGTGTACTTCTTCTGGAAGAAGTAGAGAAAAACTGTAGAGTGAATTAGAAATCATCAGAATAGAGTTTGGGAATATGCAATTACAAAATTGCAAGTGCACAACCTCTTCAAATTTTTCATATGAACCAGAAGAATCACAAAGATGAACTGTTGTTGGAACCGAATAGTTGTAAAGAAAAATATAGATGGATATGGATCACAGGAACGGGTCACGGGTCACATCTGGAATAGGAATTGAAGCAGTAACAGAGAGAAAACTTGACACGTTTCTGTGGTAGTTTTCTAATAAAACATTAACAAAAGTAAGGATTCTACCCTAGCTTAAATTAAAGCATTTTATTGAAACTTGGATATGATTTTTTTTAGCAGAACAAATATTCTCTGTATTTTTTTTTGCTGTATTGCAACATGTCATGTGCCTCTTGTTTAGGTGCAAATGAAACTTTAGAGTTAAAGATTGTGTTCTGGGCTGACTGCATTTACTTCTAATTTGAGTTAATGTTTTTCTTAACATATAACAGCCTTACATCACTTCAAGAAAACGCAGATCTTAACTGGATGTCAGCAAGTTGTAGACTATAATTCTAAAGCTTTTTTTACCACCAGGAAAAATTTTCTGCAAGAAAAAAGTACTTTAAAAGTATTGTTTATAATGCTGGCATCTTGCTAATAAAGTAATTTACTATATAAAATTTAAACTTAGTAATTTCATTGAGCTTTCAAAGTTTCATTGATTTTTTATCTGATTTAAAATGATGCAATCTTATGTTATTTTTAAAATATTCATACATGTCTCATTGCCTATTATTATACACTCCTTTTGTTGCAGTTTTTTTACTATGCTCTTTCTTATCTTGCTGCCATAGTTCACTTAAGGCACACTCTCTAATCACCGTACTAGCTTTTGAACACTGTCTATATTGGATTTTCTTGCTGTTTGTACTGTTCAGCACCACAATACTTTTTACAGGCATCTTTCACACTGCTAGTTCTTGCCTTCGCTACCATCTTTGGTGCATTTACTATTTCTTCAGGCTCATTTGTCATTTTTTCAGTAGTATACAGCCTCCTAAGGCGCATTTTCTGCTCAACAAGATAATTGTTAGGATCTAATATGTTTTTGCCGTATTATGTTATTTATCTACAATTCTTTCAGGGATTTGTAATTATATCGATCTAATTCGGTTTGTATGTGCAAGGTTAGGTTGAAATTGTTGACAAGATTCATTCTTGTCAACACATGAACTAAGATTAATGAAATAGTATTGAAAGTGTAGTATTTCTGTGTTATGTTGTTCTGGTTTTCTGGCCTACACTTGATACGATTCATTAGTCTTGACAATAATGCTGGGGTTATTAGGAATGCAATAGTCAAAATGCAAGAGAAAACGGACAAGAACTAATGCAGAAACATTGCATTAAGTAACTTACATTGATAAAAGTGAAGATATTCTGTCAAGACAACAAAAATACATGCAGCCTATTCTAAATGTGCAACTCTCCTTGAACTTCTATTTGTGTGATTTTCTGTCAAGACTAATGAATTGTATCAAGTGTACGCCAGAAAACCAGAACAATACAAACACAGAGATACTACATGTATAATACTATTTCATTGATCTTAGTTCATGTGTTGACAAGAGTGAATTTCATCAACGTTTTCAACCTATGCTCGCACATACAAACCAAATTAGATTGATATAACTACAACTCCCTGAAAGAATTGTAGATGAAATACATAATACACGGCAAAAGTATATTCGATTATGACATTCTCCTTAAACTTGTATTTGTGAACTCTCCTTAAATCTTGAAATTGTACAAATCTTCTTGAACTGTATAATTCTGCAAATTTTCGTGAATTGTACCACAGCTACAAATGGAATTAGTACTTTAGGAAGTTAATTTCAAACAGGGATATACCAAACCATTCTCAGATGCACTAGCCACTTCTCACTTAAAGTTGCATCAAGGCTAACTAACGGTATTGACATGTAATCCAAGAAGCTGGAGCAAAATAAGGAACAAAAATATTGCATGAATAATGTAACTATGTTAATGATATCTCGTGTTGGCAAGAATGATTCTTGGCAACACCTTGCAACTTATTCTGCATGCATACAAGACTAATCAGATCAAACTATAAATATAACTCACTGGAGGAATTGTATATGAACTTGATTTATATATTAATCATGATTCTAAGACAAATTACATGGCAAAAACATATTAGGTCCTGACAGTGATTCATGTGAGACTAGTTTTACATTCGAAAATATTTTCCTCATTTTTTCCAGCCAAATACTGCAAGTTACTGCTAGCCTTTGGATCAAGGTAAAGTTGGTGCTGCAAAAGCCCATTTCCAAAGGTTCATGCTTTGAACTCTTTTTCAAGAGTAAGAACTTTGGCAATTGTAATGTGGTGAAAATGGGGCAATAAACGACGGTTCAGAATTTGATATCAAGCCATATGCTCATGTGAGAAATGGGATGAGGTGAATAAAATCTGCGTGAGATTCAGTTTCTCCAACTGTTAATAGATACTGTTGGGCAGAAAGGGATTTTTTTCAGATAGACACGCTAATTTAAATCAGAATATTGTTTGAAATTCTAAATTACATTACAATAGGGGTGCTGATATTCAAGCTCTACCTGAAATGGTTTCTCAACTGAACTTTTTCCTGGAATTGTCTCAAGATTTAGGTTTTTACAAGTATGATGAAAGTATGGTATCAAATTTGATTGACTTAGTGTCAGGAATGTAAAATACAACATAAACACAAGGAATTTGTGACAGAATACGTATATTATTACATCCCAAATTGTGTTGATAGAAGTGAGATAACTTCAACACAACAAAATATCACTTACTGAAACTTGTTCTTATAATTTAAACAGGAACTTGCTCTCATAGTCAGAACTGAAACTTCAACACAGCATTAGGAGAAATGTACTGCAGCTACAGAATAGAAATAACACTCTTAGAGATTAATTCCTAACACCTAGATTATAACATATCTACTTGTTAATGTGATGTCAATGAAGATAGCATAGTTCAAAGTGTTTTTCTACCTGAAGGAATGATTGAAAGGTGAATTGATGATGATAATATTGAAAATGTAGAAATTTAGGCGATATCTCTGACTGATGCATGTGCAGATATTGAAAAGCTACAGTCATTCGTGAGGAAAGGTGGTAGTTTGACAACTCTTAGTGAGGATCTTTTGAAAGCTCAGTGTAAGGAGTTCTTGATAACATCAGCAGAGTAGTATATGCGATTACTTTATATTAATCGAAAACGAAGGAAAAATATATAGAATAATAAAATACTTTAGCCTATTTTTATTTTTTTCCGTACTATCACTCTTTACCACAAAGACGCAAGCTTTTCTAACTGGTGATACCCCCTCCCCTCGTCACTCTTTTATACGAAAATATATTTGATATATATGATATGTCACCAATTTGATTAAATGCTAGTCTCTGAGGTGCACTAAAACGAGGAATAACTCTGTACTTAGGTGGCAGCGAATTTGGATTTTATGAAAAATTTTCAACGAGTCTAAATACCACTGTGAATTTATCAAGGAAATCCAGAAATTCTTTGCCTATTTACCTTCGCGGAGTAATTTTTAGTTCGAGAGATGGAGGAAATTTATGCCTCACACCCATCCAGCGCAACCCTCCCTCCCAGTTATAGTAATGCGTTGCCAAAAGAAGCACGAGAGATGCTTTCAGAAATTGAAAGCTCTTTTGACTCTCTGCTTGGAGATAATAAATCTATTAAGAAAGCTTGCAGACTTCTCCAGTCTTACTTCAAGCTCAATTATCTCTTGAATACAGCAGATAAAGTATTTTTGATAACGAAAATGTGGACAACTGCATTTCCTGAAAAAAATTCGGAATCTAAATCTATTTTTTTGTCACAAGAAAGCAGAATTCGCTTGCATCAGTCAATAGCAAATCTAATAAATTTCTGTCTAATGGAATCTGAACCGCCAATATACGACTTGTTCGAGTTGTCGTGGCGTCCTCTCTATGATATAATCATCGCAGAGTGCAATCAGGAGTACTTAATTCCATCCTCAAGCTGTCGGGCATTAGAAAATTCTTTCATCAAATCATTGGTTAACCTAGCATCAGTTGCACGCCATTTCTTTTCACCTGATGCCGGGAAAGAAATCTTCACAATCGTAAAGCATGGATTGAGCAACACTCTTCGACAGGAAGTGTTCCTATCAGTGGCAATACTAGTTCTTTTCTTGCCTTCAGATTCGTCGATAAATGCTGAGCTTGTGCCAGTTCTTGGTGCTCTCTGGGTATCTATCGACCATTGCAATAAACTTGATGAAATGATAGCAACGCTGCTTTGTCGTGCTCGATCTTGCACTCCAAATGCTGATTGGGATTCAATGATGAATTGTGTATTTATGAAGGCTCGACAAGCATTGTCTACCCCCTACGGACAAGGAAATCCTCCGAGGAATCGAAGTATACCAAACCTGTACTGCATGTTACTTGTGAGGACTGGCAAGAGTCTAGTATTGTACCCAAAGTTAGCGAAACTCCTGGTGTTCTACATGGGCAGGGGAGACTATAATTGTTTTGAGGGGGATATAATTATAAGGCAAGGAGAGGATTTCACTGATTCGAAAGGAAATAAAATTACAAAAGGTACTCAAATGCTGTTAACCCTACTACGTAGTATACGGACATATATACACCCATCTAATGTTGGCCTGTGGTCTGAACAGATCGCAGCATTGCTAACTTGGATTGCTTGCAAGCTCGCACAGCGCCTTGGGGCTCAAGATATTAGCGAAAAAAGAAAAATTCCACCTACTTACCCTCCCCTTTCGACCACTGATGTTCGCGCAGTTGTTGATACACTATTACCACTATGCAATGAAATGCTATTTGCGAAGCAGTCAAGCGTGGTTGACTATGGAGAGCGAGCACTTCGAATCCTGGCCGGAATCAGCCCGTACTCAGTGGGAAGTTTAACCTTACCTCTGGTAACTAGGGCACTTGACCCCATTGCTGCAGTCAATCATACCCATCAGGCCCCCTGTGCTCTACGCGCTTTTGCTAGGATCATTCACCCTCTGCTATACCCTATTCCTCTAATTGCCCCACATTTACCCACCCTTTTACACTGGGCATTACCCGGGATAGACCCCAATGATTTCATAAAGACAATATCCACTCTTGATTTCTTCGATTCTGTTCTTTCCTGGATTCCTATCATTGGCGGTGAGCCTGTTCATGGAAATTCAAATGCTAGCACAGAGATAAGAAATTATGCTGATTCCATGCAGTGGCTTGATCGAAACTTATATTCAGATCGAATCAATCATGAAGAGCTGTTTGAATCTTGCAAACAACTAAGTGGCGTTATGCTTGAGTGGGCTCTAGAGTTTTTGAATAGGCTATATTTGGTTATAGAGCATAGAGGCAAACTAGCAAAACCGACCAAAAAATCTATTGATACAATGAACACTACTAGTGCTTTGATAGGGCTTGATGATGAAACTGGTGGAATGGCTGGATTGGCTGGCGCATATAAAGATAATGCCCTTACAGAGGCGATTCGCAGTATATGCAGGTTTTTACACTTTACATGTATTTTAGAACACTTATTGTATTTAAACTATGTAAAGTAATACATTTTGCACACAACCATGACTCAGCAACAATTTTTCGCATCAAGTATGAAGCAAAAGCATATAAAATTAACCTAATTCTTTATTTGAATTTCAAAAGTGGGGAGTTCAGGTAGCTATGGAGTTTTTCAAAAATATTTTCAAAGTTACCTTTAAATTTCTTATGCAAGTTTTAGCATTTTCTTAAAGTTGTACCCTCATAAAAATATCCTCTATCCTAGCCCAAGCATAAAAATGCTACACGTGTTTTGAATTCTCCAAACTTACTAATTTAAAATATCATATGCGCAGACAAATTTTCATGCAAATGGATGAAAAAGCTCATTCAATTGCATCGAGATTTCTGCTCCAGAGACTCTTGGACTCTTCTGTAGGGGACTCGGCAAAGAATGCGGCAGGGCTCCTTGAGGGGTGTGCAAGAGCTTACCCCAAGCCATCTTTGGACCTTTTCGTACCCCCATTAACTGAAAATTTACAGGGAGGCATGCCCCCGCAGAATATCGAGTGGAGGTTGAGACTGCTATCTGGACTAGTTAGATATGTGAGATGCTATATTTTTATACATGGTAGCTTTAGTTGAGTAGTTTGAATTTTTGTGAGATGATATGGAGTAAGACTACTTAAACTATCTGGTTCAATTTGCACTAATTTCATGCATAGAGTCAACTTAAGTCATGCTAAGATGAATTTAACTATTTACAGTTTACTGTAAGACATTATATATATGTATCTGTTTCATTGATTGAAAGTGTACTGAATAAATGCTGATTATTTAAAAAAGATGACTGTATTGTTGATTCGCGTGGTTTGAATTGTTCAAGTTCCATTTATCTGTATGAACTGGTTAATTCGAGAGTTCATAGTTGGGTATCAATGTATTTAGCTGAAATTAAGTTGTTTTGACTAGATACTACATTCAATTTTTTTCAATATCATGATAAAAAATAACTATATTTATATATTTGTGGCTACAGTCAGGCTCAGCTTTGATTTCGCATGGAGATATTTTGAAGCGTGCGATTCGAACAGGCTTATGCCATACAGATAAGCATGTACGAAAATCGGCCTGCAAGCTACTTAGGCATATGTTGCATGGTCTTTCAGAGGTATCACAATACAT
>JAULBW010011715.1:0-11066 GCA_032358265.1 Vaucheria bursata
ACTTTTCTGATCTTTCATTTACTTGTTTTTTATTTTAAATTACCAACATATTATACTGTCCGATGTCTGGGGTCCGAGGTAGGATTTTGATCCTAAATGAAAAAAATATTGGATACAATGATAGTAGCCTACTGTCTGATGTCTGGGGTCCGATGTCGTGTTTTTGATCCAAACAAAAAAATTATATATTGGTATACATAGCAGTATAGTGTCTGATGTCCGGGGTCCGGGTCCGAGATTGGACTTTTAGTTTCTTATAGCTCTTCATTCCAGTTGTTGGTTCCCAGATTATTGCGAGTGGAATTTTTTATGGGTGAATATCTCGCCCTCAGACATCGGACACAAGGACATCCATAATACATATAAATATATTATTTTTATTTATATATAAATATATGATACATTTCAAATATAATAATTAAAAAAAATGTAAATGATAATTTATCACATTGGACATCAGACATCGGATGATATGTATACATACTTTTTTTTATCAATATATATCACATACATATATAGCATTTAAAAAATAATAATTAAAAATTGTAAATGGTAAGTTTATCCAAAATGTACCAAGAACTTGACCTCCGACATCAGACATCGGACAAATATATGCAGTTTTTTTATTGATATATAATATATATAAATATATTTGTTCAATAGTGCAAATGTAAGTTTTAACTCATCATTTACACCTCAGACACCCAGACATCCGGACACTGGACAAATATATAATATAGTTGTTTTATTTTTATAATAAATAATATACATATATTTTCTATGTTCAAAAAGTAATAATTGAAAATGTAATAATTATCTTGCACTCGGACATCGGACATCAGTCAATATACGAACATATAAAATATATAATATGCATATAAAATATGTTTATTATGTTCGACATATAATTTGGTCATAAAACAGAATAGTACAATAGCATATTCTATAATAGTTTATTTGTTATACTTTAGGGTCTATAATATTATAGACATATTATACATGCAATAAACCTATATTATTACAGAGGTATACTAATGTAATTCCTGGGGAATAGATCTAATGTATAATAATTGAACAGAACACAAAATCATCAATAGCCACATCATCAAGAACATCTAAAATAAATATGATCACACTAACATAGGATTTACAATTAATGCACAAGTCAACGGAAAGTCGACAAAACTACAGAAATAGTTTTAACGCTTTTAGTAGATCTGTTTTTTAGCTGCTGCTTTTTCTTCTTCTTCCTTGCGTATATCCAGCAATTTTTGTACTTGTTCTTCTATGGACAATGTTGTTGGTAAATTCTTGGTACATACTAGGCGATTCCGTGTGATAACCAAATGATGTTTTCCCCAAGCTTGATCACATTTCAAACATGTTTTAAAAAAACATTCCGAGCAACACATAGATCCATACATGGCACTCAATGGACAGACATAATTGGATTCAGCCATCAATGGATTCATTATACACTTGATTTTCCAAATTACATTATTACAGTGCATACATACAGCACAAGCAGTACAAGACCATTTGAATAGTATTCTAGAAGTTCGATCATTCGTAACATCAGCTACGGGAATGGAAATCATTTTACCTGGATTACATTTATTACACCTATAACAGTTCAGTATTGCGGTATTCGGATCACTGTTCTGCATTGTACTATTATTGTTACTACTATTACTGATATTAATATTCTTATTATTATTGTTATTACTATCACAATCCATCTACTTGATCTAAAAATGGGTTAGGAGATATAATAAAAAAATTTAATAATTACTCTACAGGGTACTTTGATAACATATATACCTATGAGTACATAATTCGCTTCATTCTTTATGTTTCATGTTTCATGCTTTATTCACTTCATCCAACAGACATCGACTTGCGCCTCTGACCTCAACTTTAGTTGTGTACAAATATATATCTACAGTGTTACTGAGTGTACCGATAGGGACCAAAACACATCGTAATCTATTGCGTACACTATTTATTTATAATTGAGTACAATACTGCTAAATTGCAAGCTATGTTAAAAGGTTAATAGTTATGAGTTCATTCTAACATACTAAGTTAAATACTCTATGGGTTATTAAGCACGCGTTAAAAATTCGTGTTATTATTGTTGTTGTCTTCTCTTAACGATGGTATATCTAAGCCAACTATCTTCATTGCGGAACGCAGTTTGGAAATAATAGCAGGATCGACAATTCCATCGTGTGATGTATGAAAATTCTCAATTACAAAATTCTTCAGAGCTGGAATTCTGATTTTATGAGCCTGCATTCTAGAATATTCAATATTAGGGGAGAATTGATTTAACATAGCAATGAATTGCTTTTCTTTGATAGGTGTTCCTTTCTCTTCCAAAATATTACAAAAGACTTGCTTGGATGTTTTATTCAGGTTCAGTTGGTAGCTTCGTATAATTGCTTGTTTTAATTGCTGATGTTTTTCATCTGTTTCTTCTTTCAGGGTTTGTTGGAATTGTGATTTCTGTTGTTCACTTGCTATAATATGATTCTTTGTGGCATTATCTTCTCTTCTTTGTTGTTCTGCTCGTTTAGCGGCTTGTTTGTCGGTTAATTTAGCAGTATGCCATTCAAATTCTGCTGACTGATTTTTATTCTCATTCATTTTGCCCTCGGCATGCTGGTTAATCAACAGATATTGTTTCATTAAGGTGTTTAGTAACTTTGCATCAGATTCTTTGAGTGAATCGATTATTTTTATGGAGGCATTATGCGGTACAGAACAACACAGGATTGATCCGGTGAATAACCAAAATTGTGGATTCTGTCTTATCAATGTTAAATTGCATTTTAGAATAGAATCATAACAAGCACGAGCTTGCTCAAATAAGGTATTAAATTCACTGTCCGCGGTTCCAAGTAAAGCCATTCTGCTTTGCAATGCCTTTTTTTGAATCTCTAATAGCCGCTGAAACTCAGTTCTGTAATCTGAGTAGTAATTTTCTATACCCATTAAAGCTAAGAAAGTCCAAATTTCACCTTGACCTTCTTTGTACCACCGCTCTGATTTGGCTGCGCTGAACATTAAGGCTTGAATTGAATTACCAGGAACATATTTTTCGATAAAGTTGATGAAATAGGTATCAAAAGGTGTTTCCAGATCCAACGATGACTTGACTATTCGAGCTAACTTGTGATATATCTTATTCATAAAAGCTAGCACTGACTCCTCAATTTGTGTTAACTTGTTCTGAGCTTCATCAGTACAACTGGTAGTAGCAGATACTTTTGCAATCGCATCTTTGCATGATTTTATAATTCCAGGCAACTCACGCTTTAGCTTTATATATTCGAGTACCAATTGAGTACAAGCAACTGCCAGTTCATATTTTGTGGAGACATCTTTCATTTGCAAAACAAACTGGCAGTTATAAATTAAGTTGTCTATGGCTACGGCGGGGAATATTGTGTTCGCAAAGTTTGATCTTTCCTCCTCTGTTTGTAAGGATTGAAAACGCATTCTCTGTTCCAGATTGAATTTATCCAATGAAAACCCGGTGCGTAACTGATTGCAAAGTGTTTCGATTTTCTGTTTATGGTAATAATTGGGCTTAAACAATTCCACGATAGCGGCTGTAAATGAAGTTTTAACAGAGGCATCCAGCGGTTCAGTATACATCAATGTAAACAATTGTACATAACGAATTAGACTATTGTCAGCATGGTTTGTTGCAAACTGTTTTAAGGGTTCAGAAAGCTCGAGCATACGGGCTTCTTGATGATAAATCATATCAGATATTTCTGCCATGTATTGGGGATAAGCATCTTTTAAATAGCAAAGAATACTCTTGCCAGATTTTGGATCGACTTTGGTTAAATCGTTATCCGTTATGATACCGCGTTTCAACAATTGCTGAAACACAGTCGGATGGAAACCTAGACGGTTGGGACTTTGTAACATTTGAATTACTAATCTATTCAAGTGTAATTGAAATTGGTCCGTATCCACGGTCGAGGCAGAATTATTATTATTGTTGTTGTGGCTATTTTGATGCGATGAATAGATTTTTATTAAGTCTGTGTTATTGTTTTGTTCTAATATTTTCATCACTGTTGCACCCGAGTTATCGGCAATAAATGCGTTTGCTCCAGCTACAATTAGTAGTTCAGCAATATGTGTATGTTTTTTAATAACTGCCCAATGCAAGGCAGTTTTCAAACTTGGTTTGCCTTGAGCATTGATGTTAATCTTATTATTCCGCTGATCTTTAATCAATTCAATAAGTTTGATGATATCATTATTCGATGCGGCTATTCGTAACTCTTTTTCTGCTTCTTCTTTTTTGCTGGTGGAGCTTGGATTAACAAAATCATGAATAACCTGCTCCAGTTCCTCTAATTCATGAGTGCGGTTACGTTTCCCCATACATTTCAATACGTGAAGCGGGGTATCTCCATAATTATCAGGGATATTAGGATCAGCACCAGCTTTTATTAATAGTTTTACAATTTCAGTGTTTTTAAAGAAAATAGCACAATGCAGCGCGGTAGCTCCGGACGAATTTTTACTATTTACATCTATTCCCAGGACGTCTCTTGCGTCTAATATTAATTTCACTAAACGAATATTCTTTTGTTCCCCGGCTGCGTTTCTTAACATAACATTAATGCATTCTTTAATACCTTTATCAGGAAGCATATCAGAATATTCATTGTTATCCTTTTCTGACATTGAATTCATCAGCTGCTTGCCACCTTGAAACACTTGAATCATTTTAACTAAATCTGCTTCGGTGAGTGGCGAATCAGGATTTCGATCCCCGAAAATGTCGGCACTACGATCCTGCATGCTTTTGAATTTCTTATAATATAATGACTTGTGTCTTGGTAGAGTGTTATATGATTAATATTGTATCCAGTACCAGCTCGATTAGTTGCTGATTCTGTACAGATATATTATCCTGCATAATTTTGTTACAACTCGCCCAATAATCTCTGTTATTTTCCGTGCCACTGTGCTGCTGGATTCGATTAGGCTAACAACTAAACAAGAAAATATCAATGTGTTCTGGTGCATTGACTTGTCGAAGAAATTATTACATTTATATTTACTCTCCACTCCATTAGCTTCGCATTATTTCATACAAAATTAGTTCAATAGTATACAATCATTTTTGCATTACTGTACCAAGATACACTTATTAACGCACAATACATTGAGTCCCCTACACGAGATAAATTGTGTGACCGATACACAACCAAATGGCTGCAAATAACAATAGTAACAATAATAATCATAATAATCCTAGCAATAATATTAATAAACCGGATATTACTCCAACTGGTAGTAATAAGATAAATACAATTTGCAGTTATTGCTGGAATAAAAGTAACTTTCATTGCTCTAAATGTAAACAGGTCCATTATTGTTGCGTTGAATGCCAAAAGAAACATTGGTGTGTTCACAAGATATTGTGCAAGAGATCCAGTCAACCTATGAATATACAACATAACTGTCAGTTTATTCAATCATTTATTACCAGAGATATTAATGTTGCTTTATTATTTTTATTTACATATTTGAATATTTTTAGTGCAATAGCTCTTAGTGGTTCTTGCTGGTTTTGGAGAAAATTTCTGACTGAAGCCAAAAGAGTTATCAACTTTCTTAATGAAAAAGACATATCAGCATTTAAAGCACATTCGCAGGGATTAGTAAGTGTTGGAGCATATATACAATATCCACCATTAGCTAGGTTACATAATGTTCAAACGCCTCATTTTATAAGGTTATCTCACATACCTTGGATTAGACCATACGTACACAAAATAGAATTGGATGATAATACTATTTCGCAACCTTTAGCGATATTTAATAACTTATCTTTGTTTTGCCGTTTAGAGGCATTACAAATTTCAGTTACGCGTTATGGATCTCTAGTACGTTGTCTTGATTATTCTAGCTTTCAATTTGTTTCTCCCTCATTTGCCGTTACTGATGGGAATCATATAGAAATTCAGCAATATTTACCTAAACCTCGTACCTCTGATTTTCATTCCAATATAGCCAATTGCTTTGTATCGCTCGGTAAAACCTTAAGATATTTAAATTTGTATGTTGAGGGAGGTGAAAGCCAATATATCGTTCCTTATATCCTAGACAAAATCCATTTATTACAATCAGTTAGAGAATTATCAATCACACAAAAAGACAAACCCGAGTCGTTTGAACAACATAGTCTTTATTTTGCAGGTCTTAGCAATTTGCCTAACTTAGTGTCATTTAAGATTAGCCTCCTTCCTCCTCGGGATAATGTATTTATTGCATGGTATGCTTCTTATGAACAGATCCTATCGCTTTGTTTATGTAAAAATTTAGTTTACTTAAATTGCGGGTCTTGGTGTCCCTTACGTTACTACTCTTTTGCTTACAATTCTGATCCTTTTCGTTACACAAGAAAAATCGTTCGAAGTCAATTTGAAGAATTTATAGAGGAATTCGATATAGATTCACAGCCAGAGGATACCGATGCAGTTAATGAAGGAATAAGTGTGCTGTTAAAACATATACCCAGCAAACCTGTGGTTAATGATAATGATAATAATAATAATAATAATAATAATAATACTAATGATAATAATAGCAACACTCACATTAACACAGCGCCCAATCTGCAATTAAACTTGCGAAGCACAGTAATGAGTAAATTAGTTTGGAAACATGTTAGAAAAATGGTCTGGTTGAAAAGTTTAACTCCCTTTGTTTGGTCTGATAATTTAGAGCAAACTGACTGGGAGTATTTGAAGCAATTTAAAGAGTTACTAGAATTTGGATTTTATCGAATGTGGAACGATATCATTAAAAATAATACGTACCCTGTTTCGTCATTTCTGGATCCTTTAACAACCGGGTGTACAAAATTGTATACATTAGAGCTATCAGGAATTAAGCTATCTTGTACTCACTTGTTACAAATTTGCGAAAAATTACCCTGTTTAAGAGAATTTTCGTTATTAACCGTGCATATTGCTTCTGCATTAACTCCACTGACTCGTGCCGAACGTTTACGAGGGCTAAAGCTGATGGATTGTGTAGTAGATGAGAAAGACGAAATTAAATATGATAATATCGTTTTCATGGAGTCTCCCTTGAATGCTCTCAGACTGAATATTCGAGTTTTACTTCCAGAGTTGCCGCTTCTTAGAATGCTCACAATAATTGATTGTCATCAAGGCAGACTTACAGCTCAAGCAGCCACTGCGTTAAATCAAATTTTGTATTCTAAATTACCTTGCATAGACAGAAAATCGTTCGAGGAAGCTCAAAATCTTTTGCCATGAAAAATGGCGTCTCTGTTCTATCAGTAATACATTCAAAATTATTTGATATACATATTAAAAATAAGCGAATTGAGATCGATTGTCACCTACTTCCATTAACAATTTCAAACTTAAACTGCCATTATCCATTTTTTTTGTGTGCAATGGTTGCACATTTACGCTATATTCGCTCACATTACTTTATGAGCACAAACGGTAAAGTAAAGAAATGATAATTGGCAACTTTATTGGGATCGTGCAACTTACAGTACTTACATCTATTAATATTTTGGTACGACCAACAACCACAAGAATATTACTTATCGATAAATAATAAATGTTGTTTAACTAAACTCTTAACATCTAATTCATTTTTAATGATTCATGATCATTTGATTCTACAAATATTTGTTAACCCATTTTTGAAATGATTTTGCTTGTCCTGCTGAGGATTAATGTTCATACCTGGCAATTCATGAGCGTTATTCTTTCTCCTATTTCTACTTGTAATGTTTCGCAGCACAGCAATAACTACAATTTAAATGACAAAGTTTTAATCCCGGTAATCTTTTAAATAAAAATAAACAATCAATACTGCTTTATCATCTATAGGACCGAGGCTATTGTTTCTAATACTGTCATATTTGAATCACTCAAGTATTTTACTAATCTGGTAAATTGTTTGCTGTCTTCTGACGTATCATCGCATGCATGCCTTAAAGTATTACTTGATTTCCACAATTAATGTGAGAATAAGCCGATAGAGAAGTTGCAGTTATTAATTCCACTCCTACCATATGATGGCTTAGGAAAGGTTTATCAGATGATATAATCCTAAACATTTAATAGTTGGTGTAATTCCACAAATTAATCTTGTGGATCATCAACGAGAAATAAGTTAAATTATTGAATTTGAGTATGAATATTTTTCACTTATGAGTTGTTGTAAAAATCTAAGGGAATATTACAAAATTAGAATATCCTTACTGTATATTATGACACTGTGAGTCGCTGTGACCTTTTTGGATTTCTAATTTTGTCCTGTTGGTAGACTATTATTGCACTAACATTATTATTTAAGGGTGGTGGTAATTATTTGTTTACGACTACACATTAGAAATCAATCTTTTGAATATATCTTGAACCAAACCTACTACTAATACTAACAAACTAAACAAAGATGTTTATTCCTACACCTGGAGATCGTTGTATATTTAGGAATGTTTTTCGTGTTGGAGTCATTGAAAAAGTCAGTGGTAAAGGTTGGTATTGGGTAAAATTTGAAGATGAAGCTTATGTAAGATCACATCGTTGTCGTAAAGATTTAATTGAACCCCACATACCAGCTGTTGTGCCTGTTATCATTCAAAAAACCTTAACAACCAACAATCAAGGAATAGAAAGTGAGATTGTAAATGAGACTCAAGTTGTGATCCCTCAAACAAATATTCATTCTGTTTGTCCCCATGATACAGTTGAGGTTGTTGCTTCAGCAGAAACAGCAACAGCTTTGCCTACACCATCCGATTTAGTAACACAATTAAAAATTGGTAGCATGAACGTTTGCAAACTTTCTATTAATAGTCCTTATTACGATAGAAAGTTTACAAATTTGGTCAATTGTGGCATTGAAGAAGTAGATATAATATGTATTCAAGAACATTATCCGGGTGTGTCCATACAAATAGCGGAACACTTAAGTGCAAAAACAAATAGTAACTGGCTAGCTAGTAAAGAATTTAAAGTTGGCAAGGGTAATGCTGGTGAATATGGCAGTTTCGTTTATCGTGCAACTTTACCTGGGACGTCAACGAAAGTGAATTTGTTATCAACAGAAATTGTTTCTACTGTGGAATTTGATATGAAACGAAGTATTCCTGTTGCTACCTTTGATGTTGGGGGAAAATTCTTAGTCATGGCGAATGTTCATTTAGCATCAAAACCTGTAGAAGCCAAAGAAGAATTAGAGCAACTGCAGATGGTAGTAGATAAAATAGAAGAAGGAATTAAGTCTAAATATACTACTGGTGCTGAAAATGATCAACCAATAATTGTAATATGTGGAGATTTTAATTGTGATGGGGTGGATTTTTATGCTGATTGGATTGAACAAGGACATGTTCCGTTATTACAACCCGATCAGTACACTAATTGGAAGCAAGATAAAGCTTTTGATAATATAATATTACATTGCAATAGCGTCGAAGTTATAAAAGATGCTATTTCTGATGTGTTACCTCGTCCAAATATATTAGATAGTAAAGGGGATATATTATCGGTAAAGGAAGCAAAAAAACAGTTTTGTGATCATTTACCCATTATTGCGGCTTTAGTTTGGTAATAATATGTAATTTTCTACATTGTGTTCATCTAACGTTATTATACAATGATGTGAAATTAGATCAAACATGTTTGTATTTTGCATAATGTACATATAAATATTGATTAATGAGAATGATGGTAGTAATACCAGAATAATACACTGTCGATTTAGGTTCAAAAGTAAACATTTTTCAATTTTGCCGCTGACACCAAAAATATTCTCTCGATACAATCCATCAGGTAGCGTAATATGTAAATTTAATTTTGAACGAAGTAAGACAACTCTACATTGTTAATATTGAGTATAATTGTTATGATCTCACAGTGTTATATAAAAACTTGAATATAAAAGTACGATTATGCAAAGTTACAAATACCATTGGGCAAGGGAAATTCGAATATTCATAGTTCAGAATAATTATTGTTATATACCGGAATTACGCACAAGCTTACGCAATAGAAAAAGCTTACACTATTACATAATTGACCATGTCCTACGTCTGGGGTTCTGCGGTCAATAAAAAATATTAATTGTACAATGTACACATACGTATACAAAACTTTTACTTTTGTGTGCTGATGATAATTGTGTGGTGTCCGGGGTCTGGGTCCGACCTGCCAGATTTTTACTTCTTCTTTTACTTCTTATTACCACCTGATGTCTGAGGTCTGGGGTCTATAATGATAATGGTGCTTGAGTGTCTGAGGTCCAAGGTGGACTTTTACTTTCTTTACTTTATTTATCCAGTGATATATTTTTTTATGGCTAAAATACTTCTACCTCAACATCGGACATCAGACGCCGAATATACACAGATTTTTAATTTTTTGTATAATATGTGTTCACTAATTTTGATGTAAACGATTATTGATCACAGTACGCATTCAACACCGACATCGAACATCGGACATAAGTCAGTATATAATATATATTATTTACTTGTTCATTATTGTATTTATTGAAGGTTTATGAGTACATGTAGATAAACAATTACTCTCTTCAGAGTTAATATATGGACTTAGATAAGCACAGTGGCTAGAGTAAAATTCACGTACCACCTAGTTTATCTACATTAAAATCGTGATTTTGTTATATATCAAATGATGATGATAAAATATTGTGACAATCGCACATTAATCAACACTAACTAAAGCTTGCTGCATGCATATTTCTTCTATTTCATCATTGTTAATTGTTAAGCGATGGTTGTTGTGGATTAGTATTATTATTATGATTATTGTTGTTAGCAGGGATATAAATTATATTATCAACAGCTAAAATAATCATCGTAGTAAATATAGTGCATTAAATAAAGCTAATGCAGGGAAAGAACAATTCTGGAAGAATCTAGTGCATTAGGATATCTAGGTTACAATATTTTTTCGCTATATTTTAAACATTCACCATCTCTTTCATATCTATATAAATTTATGTACAGC
>JAULBW010011736.1:0-11045 GCA_032358265.1 Vaucheria bursata
CAAAATTTTCGTGATCAATGATAGCACCAATAAGTATTACTGAAATTACTCGACAAGCCAATACAAATCATAAATACAACAGCTGTTACCACGTTATCGTTAGTTATTCGGATTAACTAGGTTAATTATCCTAATTGCACTTAAAAAGAAATTATAATTAGTTGAATTAGTGTTATTTGCAAACGCTTTTAAGAATAATTTCAGATATTTTGTGTATAGATAATAATGGCTGATCCTAATTCTTTATCTGTTAATACCAATGTAAATCCTATACCGCAATCACGTACAGTATCATCATCTCCGCCATCATCTATGATAAGTCCTCAATCATCAATATCTAATCATTCTAATACAGGTTATAGATATCCTAAACAACAAATAGAAGATATCAATTCACCCGATCCAGCATTGCAAACCGAGGTTAAAAAAAATGCTAATGTTCAAGACGATAACAACAACGACCCAAATGATCCAATTAACGAACTAAATACTGAGCTGGACAAATTACCACAGGTATTACCGGATCCAGTAATAAATCCTCCAGTTGCAACTAGTGAAAATGATGAAGGTGATGATGCATTATCGATATTAGGTAGTCATAATTATGTAACATTAAATTATACTAAATTATGGGAATCTGGTTTTGAAGCATTAGAATTTTATTTATTTGATGCTGGTAATACTCATTTTACTGAGATCATTCAAATGCATTTTCGTAGTATTGTATCGAATTCCCCTAATACTAATAATTTTCGTAATTTACTTATTGTATTATGTCATCATTTAACTGCAGTAGTTAATGATCCATCTCATTCCCAATTAGATAAAAAACCAAATTTTATTTATAGTATATTATATGTAACACGAGTATTTTTTCAATATTTTTTCAATAATTATAATTATTATGATCGAATAACTTTTTTACAACATTTAGTAAATAAAAATGAGGATATTAATATACCATCGGGTACACAAACACCAGCTAAAACGAATGAAGAATTAAAAAAAGAACAAGATATATTATCACCAACTCATACTATTAAATTATCGGATTTTAATAAAATTAAAGATATACATGATGATTGTATTGTATATTTTATACATACATTAGTATTGACATTATTAAATTTACCTTATAATGATAATACTTCAGAAACCCATAATGAAATATTAAATCTATTATTAGTAACGTGTTCTACACAATTTTATAATAATGAAACAGATGATATTGAATATGATAATAATAAAATTAATCATCATTGTATGGATGCATTATTTTATGTATTAAATAAAGAAAAAAATAATTCTTTTTTGTTTATGAAATATATTATTAATACTTATATGTCACGAGTACAAGTTCAAAATACAAATAATAACGATAATAATAATAATACTAATAGTGGTATATTTAGTGCTATAACAAATACATTAAGTAGTATTGTTACTGCACCTATATCATTAGTAAAATATTTTTTTGCTATGGAAAAATCATATCCTTTATCCGATAAATGTGCTTTATTATGGTTGTATGCAAATACTATTAAAAGTAGAGCTTATATTACTAAAAAGTCATTAACACCTCAAAGAAAATCACAATGGTATAAACAAATAACAATTAGGGATGATTTAGCTTATCAAGTAACAACAGGATTAACAGTAGATGCATTTGATTATTTACATAGTATCTATATAACACATCCATATTGGAAGAAAAGACATAATAGTCCAGTTTCTAGTTATACTCATCTAGGTTTAGTATTACAGTTTTATCGTACAAGAGGTACTCAAGTGCAATTACAACAAATATTTGGATTAACAGCTGCAGTGGTAAGTAGAACTATTAATCAAGGATTAAAAATCTTAATAGATGTGTTACCGAATAATAATTATGCTAGAATACGTTGGCCTTCACCAGTTGAAATGGAACAATTTTCATCTGTTATATTAAAGCAATATCCACAATTACGTGCAAAAGCATTTGGATTCATGGATGGGTTTAGATTAAAAATAGTTTCATTTACAGATACTTTATTACAAAATGGATACTACAATGGAAACTGGGCAAAATGTTGTACTGCTAATTGTGTAATTTATACACCAGATGGTTGCATTTGTTGGTATGCTATTAATGCACCAGGAAGTTGGAATGATAGTAAATTGTGTTATGAATTGTATAATGAACTATTAACAGATGCATATTGTCCAGAACCATATAGATTATTATGTGATCAGGGCAATTCAGTATCTGATAATTCAACATTATTAATAGCCTCATCAATCTTAACCATACTTCTCTTATTAACAATTGGTTTACGTATAGATACATTATTTTTCTTAACAACATTATTTAATTTATCAGTATTGGCATCCAATAACACATTAGATTTACGCTTAGATTTATTTGATTTAGTGTAATTATTACGTTGTATAGAACCAGTATTTAATCTAGTATTACGAGAACTCATTTGGAATTAATAATTAATCAATAATATTAACAATAATTCAAACAACAACAATCAATCAATCAATCAATTCAATCGCATAATTCAACTGGAAGTCCCAAATCAATAAACGTAACAATTAACTCAATTCTAATAATACTGGAAGTCCCCTATTGCACGAACAATAATTGGATTATTTGGATAAAAATGGCGACAATAACATTACTTATGATAAATAATTTTATACACAATACTGATTGGATATGTACACACTTTAACAACTATCTACAATATATAGAGTTGATTAAAGTATTAAATGAATGTTATAACAATAAATTGAGATTGTTTGTGTAAAACACTGCTCAATTCTAAGTCTTTATGAAGTATTTTTTATTCTTCGAATCTTCCGGATCCACTAACTGGTTCAGCTTCTTCTGGAAATAATTGAATAAATACATAATAAAGCACATTAATAGATGCAGTAAAAACACCCAATGCAAGTGGAAAAATAAAAAACATTTTAACTACAAATTCAGGATAAAATGTTTGTCTCATCATCGTCCATTCAAGGAATTCCCAAATTAATACCCATCGCATATCAAATAAATTAAATTTAATTGTACGAGTTAATGAACCTGAATTCTCAGTAATTGCACTCATTTTAGATTGATTTGCATTGGTATTACTAGTATTAAGGCTTGTATTATTAGGATTTGTGTTATCTGCATTTTTATTATTTGGATTAAATGAACTAATAGTATTTGAACTAGTAGAACGAATAATAACAGAAGGAGCACCTAACTTACCAGCTGCAGTTAGTTCAATATCAGATTGATCATTTTTAGTGTGCATATTATTATTATTACTTGTAGTATTTGATTTATCTTTAGTATCTGTAGGTGAATTAGGTTGATTGTTAGCATTTAATAATGATATACTTTCAATTTTATTATTTTCATCAATGTCATGATTATTATCCTCTAAATTAAATTGATTTGAATTCGATCTTAATCTTTTCGATGTCGAATATAAATAGCATAATGCTATAATTTTATAGATACCATATAAAATTATTGTATGTAAAAATATAAAAAATGGCCATGCTATATGAGAAGGAATTAACATAGGAATACAATAATTAAGTAAATGTCCAGATATATAAGTTAATATAAATCCCACTATTACACTTAAATTACCCGCTCCTATTTTATTTATACCTTTAGTTAAATAAATATTACATAATAAATTCGATGTACGACGTATTGAGGCTATAAATAATCGTGGTTTGGATCCATTATTACTATTATTATATAATAATGCAAATAATTTATTTAATCCAAATTCAACTAAATAAGCTAATACTAATACAATAATAATAGCTTGTATAATAAATGTAGTATAATTCATATGTAATAATTTATCTCGTGTATCACTCCAATACCATGCTAAATTAAAAAACATAGCTTGTATATAATTATATGGCTTTAATGTAACAAAAGATAATGTATAAGCCGGTATACCCATATCATCTGTATAATTACGAAATTGAGGGGATCTCATTAATCTCCAACTATAATTCTCATACCAATTCATTGCATTTAATGATATAGATGCAGATAATCTCATTATTTTATCATGTTTTTGAATTTGATTATTTTCATGTTCATATAAATTAGCGGCTTCAATGTCACCAAATATTTGTAAGAAAAAATGCCTAATATACAAAACAACCAATAACAATACAATGTAGCAGTTAGTAATTGAATATTCCCAAAAAAAGAATGATGGAACAATAATGAAACGGATAAGTTAAATAAGTAATAAAAACATACCACATTTCTTCTTGACAATATGACATTACTAATGCTTTTAATCTGTTTACATGTAATTTTTCATATTCCAATATCAAATGTTGATATACTTCTGTATTAGGTTCTATTACAAATATAGCATCAGTAAAATGTACTATAGTATTATAAACCATACAAAATTTACCACAACCAAATAATTCATCTAATGGTCTTAATACTATTACGTCACTTTCTATATATACAATACGTTTATATTTAGTTAAAGGCCATAAATGGATACGGTTAAAATATTTGGGGCATGTATTTATTGGAGTTCCGTGTTGAAATTCTATTACAGTTAATCCATCATCTTCGAATAATTTACGGGTTTCAGCATCAGTTACACTATTAACCATAACAATAAGATCCCGCTTATTTGATGGATTAGTGGATTGTAAGGTTTTGTACATTGTACGAATACCATGAATTGATGCACGATCATAACGAGTAAATTGATGTGTATGAATAGCTACATAAGCTGTTTGTTCTATAGGATATAATGCAGTTTGAGATTCAATAGCCTTATTATCTGCTTGCGAGTAAAATTGCATAGGGGTTATAATTTTATGGTTTTGTAAATCATTTTTATCTATATCTAATCCAAATTGTCTAGTGAAATTATTATTTTCACCTAAACTAATATCATGAGTTAAATTAGATAATATTAATACTGCACTAAATAATATTAGTACAGCAAATATACTTAATTTGCAGATATACATATTTTTTAAATTAGTTATTTAGATAAAATAATTCACAAATAAAGCTTTTCACTATTTTAAAAGTTACTCAGGCATTGTAATAAAGGGTAATTTACTTAATAATAAGATAATCTAATTGGTGTTTAGTGATACTACAACTGTATAACATTAATATATTATTACAACCAATAGCTGAAAAAATCTTTCATTTTCATCATTTTTTGATTTGAAAAATTTTTGCAGTTTTTTTCTTAACTTCTATTGGTGCATTATAATGGTTATAGTTCATTCGAAGCAATAATGTTTATAGTATAATAATAATGGTTATTTGATATTTGCAATAATAATAATAACCATATAAAATATCATGGTATCACAAATTTATACAAACTATGCATTATCCACAATTAAATCTAAATTATTAACCTACCGCAATTGTGTAGCGTATAATAACCTTATTCGAAGCTACTGTGATATAAATTATTATAATCGATGTAGTAAGTTTATCACATCCAAATGCAAGCCTCGTATGCCTATTGTGTCTGCAATATTGGATATAAGATATTTTGGTACTATTGTTTATGCAGATAGTAATGATAATACCCCTAATACTAAAACTCGAACCAAACGCACTACTAAGGCTAAATCCACTCTTTCAACCAACGTTACAAATATTAATATTGAATATGACGATGACCAACATACTAGTAGTAACATAGTGTATAATAGTCATAGTAGTTCCAATGTTAATGGCACCAACACTGAGGATTTTGAATACGTAGAAATTTCAAAGCCAACTTCAACCAGTACAACTAAAGCAAATACTAATGCTGCCAAGGCATCAAGTTCAATTCCTACTGAAGCTGTAAACGAGAATACAATCCTTTGGTCCGAACATGGCCCTCCAAAGGACAATATTGCTATTCATGAGTTAAATATAACACAAGCAAAGCCTCCTAAACCCAGTAGCGCACCGAAATCGACCGTCCTAACAACTTCTAAGTTAAAATCTGCTTCACGTAAGCCATTAAAACCGCTAATGTTATTTGCAAGTGAAGTAGCATCAATAGTTGGTTTAAGTTCATGGCGACCATTTCCAGAGACATTTGAATCGATTTGGTCTCGTAATGATCCCAATTCATATAATAATGCTAAAGATATAGTATCTAAAATTGAATCACGTATAATATTAACACGTGAACAAGAAATAGAACAAATAGTAGCCCCTACATCAGTAAAACCATTAATCGATATATTACTACCATTAGTATCTCAAATGGATCCAGTTGAATTTCAATCAGTTGAACAATTATTAACTCATTCCGTTAAATTAAATATTGATTCACAATATCAAACACTAGTATTAAATAATGAATTAAGTAAATTACGTAAACAAATTGGTATATTAAATGAATCAAAAGCTATATCCACTATAGAACGTGTAACTAAAAGACCTGTAATGGATAGTAATAAACAATTTTATTCTAAAACTATGGGTAAATGTATATATCAAATACAATATAATTATAATTCACAACAATTATATAATAATTTATCCCAATGGGCACGTGGATATAATAAAAATATAGATGATTATGATATAAATTTTAATATAAATCAATCATATCATTTATATTTACATAGAGATTGGTTAGTAGGGGGGAAAATCGATGGATTTCATTCAGGACAATTAATTGAAATTAAAAATCGTACTCGTACTTTCTTAAACCCTATACCATTTTATGAAAGAGCACAAATGGAAGTTTATTTACAAGTATTAGATATTAATGAAGGGATATTAATTGAACGAATTCAATTAAAAGAAAATAAAGAAGATACAAGGTCTACTGTATTAAAAAGAGATAATAATGTATGGGATAGGACTTTAATACCTAGATTATCAAAATTTACTAATTATTTACATACTTTTTTATTACAACCAGCAAGACAAATTGAATTTATTAAGGCTAAAACTGATGCTGATAAAGCTATACTTATTGCTGATATTATTCCTACACCTCTCTCAGGCAAAAAATAAATAAGAAAGTCCCGATCCTCTCTCTCTACTCATTACTTATGTTATCATTTAATTTATTATATATAGCATGGTAATTGTTCAAAATAAATTCACTGTCGTTTCAATTATATTAATTAAAGGTAGTCATAATATTATATAACTTGTATTAAATTGAGTGGTTATTGCCAGTGTGACATGATGTTGATACAAATGATTAATAAATATTGCGTTTATTGGTAGATTTAAAACATTATGATTGCTTAAAAAAGGATTGTTTCGAATTAAAATATCAACGATTAATTGCATACATTAATTTCGATAGATAAGACTTGTAAATTGGCATTAATATGTGAAATGTTATTAATTGTTGTTTGTTAATTGTATCTAGTTGTTAATGATGCGCTGAAGCCGGTTTATGTGGATCTTTCAGTCCAGCTTTAGTATAAATCATAGATTCATAAGCTTGTTGATTTTTTTTCTCTTGTTCTTTTATTTTCCAACTTGGTTGAGCATATAAAAATCCTGTTTCATATAATATACCACTAGCAAGTATTACTGGAGCTAATTTTACAAATGATTTTGGTACAGGCATGATTTTACTTGTATTATTATTGCTGTATATTTATTACTGTTTAAATTATGTGTATATGTATATTTATTTTAGCATTAACTTAGTTCACGGAAAAATTGAAAATTTTACAAAAATTACAAAACTGCATAACGCATACAAATATTAAAATGCAGTAATGCTGTGTACAGCAAATAAAACAAGAAAGAATGTTATAGATAATGCGATAAGTGATTATTTGAGGTCAAATCAATGTATCCAGCCAGTGCTGCAATTAATATGAATAATAACATTAACAATAATAATACTAATAATGTAGGAGAATTAAATAGTGCAGCAAGTAGTTTAGAAGCTTTATCAGCAGTTGGCTCAATAAGTCAAGATGCTAATGCTGTAAAATTGGATAGTCATAATAGTAGTAATAATGATCGTAACAATAATCACATACCAGTTATATCAGCTTCTGTACCGATAGTATCAAATATGCAACAGCGTAGTAATTCTATGCATAGAAATTCAAACAACAATAATGTTGTTGCATCAAGTGTCGGATCGTCTAGTTATTATAATGCTATTTTGGGTGACGGAAATAATAATAATAACGCGAATAGTATGGCAATTGATACATTTTCTAGTAGCCCTGATAATAACCATAGCAATATTGTACATAATAACATCATAACTCTTGGTACTAGTCCTAGAAGCAGTAATGCAATAACTACTCCTATTAAAAATTCTCCTTATTTATTACAACGCAAACAAACTATAAATAGTCAATTACACTATAATAACAATTATATCCGGCACAGTAATGATGAAGGAGAACAATTAAATTATAAATTAATTCAATCTAATACTTTAGCACAAATTATTTATCAACCTTATAAAGCTCGTAAATTATTATTATTTCATGCCTGTGCACTAATATTTTTTACTATCCCTCCCATAATAATATATTTGGTAGGCCGATACAGTTACAATTATACTGTACAATTAATGAAAATTAACGATGAAACTTCACCCATTGGTTTACAAATATATTGGAGTTGTTATCTAATATTATATACATTATATATGTTTGGAACAATGTATCAAGCAATATATCGTAGACAAATGTTTCCTTTTAAAGCTCGTCCATTTTTATTATTAGTAATATCTGCATGTTCTGGATTATGTTTTATGGTATGGTCTTTATATAGAGTAATATTTAATGAAAATTTTCATTGTACATTTAGTAGATTAATTATAGATATATTTATACCGGGATTAACATTTCCTTATATTATAAGAGCAGTACAATTATCATTATTATTTAGTAATTATACAATTAATCATAATCGTACATTAATATTATTTATGTTATCCTTATTACCATGGATTGGATTAGCATTATTTACAACTATAAAATCTGAATATAGTGATATAGATGAATTTGGTTGTAATAATGGTTATGAATATATAAATCAACAAAATACTGTAATTTATCAATCGGATCGTTCATCCATGTTTTTAGCTATAACAGATGGTATTGAATTATTATGTTTTATTATAGCATTATTAGCTACACGTAATGTATGGGATCAATTTCAAATTAAATCCGAATTATTTATAGCATTTATAACACAAACATTATTTTTAGTTATTAATATTATAGCAAGTGTAGATGATAGTATTGAAAGTATTACACAACATATTGTAATACCATTAGTTATTATTAGATCGGTATTATTATTTTATATTTCATTTTCATTACCATTATATCAATCTTATGCATTAGTACAACATAATAATAATAATCCTAACAATAATGATAATAATAATAATATCATATCTAGTACAATTAATGATACCAGTTTACCACATTCGCCTTCTTATTTACATTCATTATTATCTAGTGCAGACACTGCTAATACTCCTTTACCTAATAATAATTCCAGTATTCCAAAGCTTAAAACCGATAAGAGCAAGATTAACTTTAATAATAACAATAATACTATAACAAATAGTGAGGCTGGTAATCCTACAGATCCATACAATAGTAGTGGTTATACATTACGTAGTGTAATATCGAATTTAAGTTATTTTGATTATTTTAAAGATTATATGTGTAGTGTGGATACACCATATAGTAGTTTATGGGAATTTTATATCTCATGTGTATTATATGCTGATACTGAACATATATTAGATCGTATAAGTTTAGGTCGTTATATATTAACGGAATTTTTTAATCAACAATCTTTTACTGGTAAATCTGAATTTTCTCAATGGTTTTTCTTAATATTATATAAAGTATATAATACACAACAACAAGCTAGTCAAGTTAATAGTATTAATTCAGTATCTGGTATAAATAATAATCCAAATAATATAGGTGGTAGTATAACTAATAGTATGAATGGCTTACAACGTATCCAATCAATATTATCATCTAATATGAATATGAATTTAGATGATGATGATATATTACGATTATGTGAAAGTGATTTAAATAATTTAATGCGTATATTTTATAGTGATAATAATGTAGATGAAATAGAAATAGATAATTCATTATTTATACGATGGCAAGAAGCTAGTGTGGAAGTTATGAATGAATGGTGCTGGAAAGGATTTATTCATTCAAAATATTATAAAAATATGATTAATGAAATATATAAAGAACAACAAATTAAACAAAGATTACAACAAGCTAGTATTATTTAAATTATCAATTACATTTGTTAGATTATTTTTTATATAGTTAGTAAATTATTATAATGTTTAGTGTATTATAACAAGGTTAAAAATTATTGCAATTATAGTTCCACATCCGCTTGTAAATGGAACAGTTTTAGATATGGGATCTCCTTGTATGTTCCTATAATAATTTATGTTCAGCTAAACGTCGTTGTACATTCGGTCAAGAAAAATTATATCTGTGTAATGAATATTACTCAGTTAACCGAAAAGCATCCAAATATTAATTCAACAGTAACGCCCAAATGTTCATCCGTTATTAATGAATGTTTAGGGTTAAACCAAACTATTATCAATTAATTGGATTTATGATGTGTGCTTATATCATTTATAATGTTACAAAAATTAATGAAACCTGAATTTGATTTCGAATATGATCTAAACCGTATTGTATGTGATACAAAAGAAGATTTTCGTGCTAATGCTTCATCATTATTTGCTGATGCTGATTTAGCCAATTTGCAAAGATTAAATATTAGTAATTGTTCTGTTTATTGGATACAACAATGTGAACTTGCAACAACAGTGTCTGATTGTTACTTCACCATTTTGTGATTGGTGTACTCCAAGTGCAGTTAGTACAATTAGTAGAAATCCTAAAGGCAAATGTGGGTATCGTTGTCCAAGTTATTGTGATTTAAATGAATTATCTCTAAGTGATAAGCACATGTATGAATCACGCTCATTTGATGCTATTTGTATCGAGGAATGTGATGCAGTAGAACTGAG
>JAULBW010011747.1:0-11044 GCA_032358265.1 Vaucheria bursata
GTACTAACTTTGCTGGCACTGCGGTACTTGTTCAGGCCATTTGGAGTAACTTTCATTAAGACGCCACTGGCCAATGCTGGTTTTCTAAGACCCATTTTGGCCCATTTTGGCCCATTTCCTAGAATACAGACGAGCTGCATAGGAGAGACTTACTTCCTCAGAAACCTTGTGTTGGCCAGTGGTCTCTTAAAGCAAGTTACTCCAAATGGTCTGAAAGAGTACAGCAGTGCTAGCAAAGTTAGTTTGGTAGTGATTGGCAGGTGTTCTGAGACTTATTATTAGGACTTCAATTTTGTCTCAAATTTGTGTGTATTAAAATATTTCATTTTTATGATTTATTTCAGTTTTTAGATAAATTTGGACATTTTGTGTAATTGCTCTTTTGCATTCTGTTTTTACTTGGTGGTGTTGCACAAATCAATCAGTATGAATGTAGATAGTCATCAAATTTATTCAAATTATCAATTATTTTTTATATATGTCATCTTTATGTTTTTCTTTCATTTGTGGAATCATAACTTTTATTTTACATCACTCAACATAGTGCACACATAGCATTAGTAGTTATAATTTTGCTTTTTTAATTTTCCATGTTTTCTTTGTTGCTATTGGTCCATCTTCTTTTTGCTGTAATCTCTCCTTGTTTTGTTTCATCTTCTTTATTTTTTTTTGTCAGTCTTTACAATTGCCAGAGATCAGTACATTCATTGATTAATGTGGGTGTAGTAAAATTATTCCATATCAGAGTTTCTCTAGTTTTTTCAATGTCATATCTTTCAATGTGAGATCATTTTCTCTTTCTCTACAGCAACTTATAATGGCATTCATATATCCGATGTAAAGCCACTTTTTATCCTCAATTCATACCTTTTATGACTTTGGGACTTTGTGGCTATATGTAAGAATAAGTGTTGATTCTAACCTATGCAGGTTTTGTGTGATAATTGCCATATTCAAATGGTCCATATCTATTGGTCCAGGAATCATGTCAGCAGTATATTCTTTTGGAATGTTTTTCATACTAGTGTATATATGCTTTGGTTATGTTTGTTTTACATTCTTGAATATATGACATATGTGATACCATGCATAATCAGTGCCTCCAAATTCTTTCTAATAACAGAAGCTAAAAATTGCATTCTGACATCCAGTCCAATATCCTCAAAAAATTCATTCTCATCTACATTTTCACATTTTCTGTGGAATCTAACCACTCTTCACTGTTTGTATTAGAATAATTCTTGCTGTTAGAAGTGTTTAATGCTATGCTATTGAGTTCAGATTCTATCACATCATCATTTTTGCTCTTTAACAGTTTGACTTTTGAGGAAGTGTCAGAAACTAATTGTCAGAAAATAACAACACAAAAGGAGAAATACTTGATACATATATAGATTATATTGGTTTCTCACAACATTGCAAAGAATAATCTTTACATTGAATATCTAACTACTTGTTATAATGCAAGTAATTCTTGCTCAAAATTTGCCTAATTACTTGGAATTGGCCAATGGGTTTGGGTTCCTAACAGGATAATTGTGCTGAATCTTTGGCTACACACATTTTTTGAGTGAATAATTTTTTGGCAAATAATTTTTTTGTCATACAAAAATTACATATACTTTAAAAGTTATGCATACTTTTAAGAAGCTTTAATGCTTATGATAAGTAGTTACAAATTAGATACTTAAAGATATGCATATATTTACCAGTTACTCATGTACAGTCATGTTATAGCGTGTGTCCATGTCTATCATTCAAAGTGCAAAGGCACCAAGTGACCTTGATAATTTGATTAGTCACCATTGTATAATGTATACTGCTATAATATAGTTCATTTAGTTGATAATATAGCAATCAGTTTACTTATGGTATACAGTATAGTTTATTGTATTATTCAGTTTTGTATTGCCCAATTTAAAGTAGAGAGTATTCTACCAAACATTACATTACAGATCAGCATGCTATAAATATTGTATGAGATGCTATTTTTTACATTACATACTGTAGTGTATTCTACACAACATAGTATATGACAGGTATTTTAAATCCAATATTACGCAACTGGTATTCTATAGAAGAATGCCACTTTTTTTGGATCTGTAACAACATTCATAACTATCACCTGATCCACTTTAAGGATAGCTACAATAGCAAATTATATACAAAAATCAAATTTTTTTATTATAAAATATAACTGCAGAGAAGATTATGATGATACAATTTTTGTCTGATTTTAAAGCATGCAGTCTTGAGGAATGTACTTTGAGTGGTTAAGGGTGTACTTTGGTAGTGCACTCCGTAGTGAGACCTTACGTGTTTGAGCTCAAATTTGGATTTCTTACTTTTGGATTACAATCGAAACAAAATTTAGTCAATCTATAACTTCATATTTTCAAAAATTTAAATATTTGTATAATAAAACTGTAAAGTTACCTAAATCACCTTAACAAGTACAACTTATTGAAAATATCCAGAAAGAAAGCTATTGATGCTGATGGCAAACATTTGTGCCCAAGGTATGCTGCAATTTAAGTTACAAATTTAAATACAGCACAGTTTGTTTTTTAAAGTTGCATTACATAAACAAGTTAAAAACAAGTTAAAAACAAGTTAAAAACAAGTATACAGCATGAAAGCTGAAATGTTTATAAAGACACTATTAAGATTGCAACAAGCTGCATAAGTTTCCCTGAAAGCAAACTGCAAAATTTTGCCAAAAAACATCAAAAACAGCGTTTTCCACAAAATTTCGATGATTTTTCTAATAATTATTTTGTTGCATTTTGTCTTCACTGACTTCAAATAGTCATGAAATTTTTATAACTTAAATTTCCCATAAGATACCCAACTATTTTGAGTAAGAATTCATGTTACAATGTACTACCACCTACACTAAATAAGTTAAATAAACGGGTATCACAATGCATCAACACAAATGTTTGCAAATATAAAAAATTTTGCAATATGAAATCATGGCCTTCACATAGCTAAGGTATTACTATGGATTACTATATGTTCTAGCATTACTGCAATGTATATACACTGCTTTTTGCTTCATGCATACAGTACAGTTTAGACTCTCATATTTTGGTGGCATGTACATAGCCTCATTATCAGTATTTATGCTGCTATATGTACTAGCACATTTTGTCCATGATTTTAACCCTTATCTTTTTAATTATCTTAGATTTTTTTAATACATATTTTTTCATGCGTATATGTAAAAGTTCAACAAAAAAAGTCATAAGAGATGATTCAAAACCATGTTTGAAGTGGTTTTAAGTTGACAGCTGTTTTGAGTTCAAATAGAGTATTAACTTGCTTGTCAGATTCTTGGGGCAAGAGTTTATCAGTTCTTCCATAAAAGTATACTTTAAAATGTTTCTTATTCTGGTACAGTTCACATTGGATTTTGATATTGCAGTATATAGATAAAATCCAGATGGGCTCTTTTTAAATTTTATTCAAACTTTTAATACTTTTCAAGTTTGGTTGTAAAACTGTTAGGATTCTTGGGTGAATGTATAGTTAAGTATGATAATATTTGGAAGCATCGGGATTCGAACCCAAGACCTTGGTGCTACTAGTGGATTTTCGTACCGTTGAACCATCAACTCCCGAGAGGTGGGGGGTTTTAGGGGTACTAGTATCTGGGGACAGGCCAGATATCCTGACACCCTCCCATCTCTTGGGAGTTGATGGTTCATCGGTACGAAAATCGATTAATAGCACCAAGGTCTTGAGTTCGAATCCCGATGCTTCCAAATATTATCATACTTAACTATACATTCACCCAAGAATCCTAACAAAAACATAATCTCAGTTTCCTTACAATAATACTTACTGCAATACACAGGCAAGATACTAGAATGCGTATGTAAATGAATATATCTTTAAGCTTTTTATCCACCAATAGAAAAGTTGGTCATGCTTTTATTTTTCAACATATTTTTTGTTGCTTATTAGAGCACTAGCATTAAGTTACTTATAGCCAAACTCAGAGGCTTTATTATACTGTGCCATATGTAATGCGTATGAAAACTAAAATATTGTGTAGTATAATAATGCAGGTGCTTAAATTTTGTTGCAGTATGCTATTGAACTTCTGTCGTCTTGTAATTTCTGCTACTACTACTCAAGTCAGGATGCACCCTTGCACAAAATATTGTACCTTATTATTGCACAGATATTAACATAGAATTAGTCTACTTGCAATTTTGAACTTGTAATATACTTCAGCCTCCACTTATTAGAATACAGACGGCTTAGTATTAGAAGCAATACTTTAAGGTAATGTACATGTTTACTAGCAAAACTTAATGTACTACTAGATCACATACTCTCAGAAAAAGGAAATATAATTGCTATTGCCACACATAGTCCTTTATGCCATGTTCACCTGTGCAAATTTAAATATTTAGTTTTACTACCTTCATGGATAGCAAGACCATAACTTAAGTTACAACATTTAATTTTGAATAGCAATAATTTTGAGTACTATAAGTGCAATGAAGGAATGATACTAATGATCAACCTACAACTAAGCACAGCAAAGGATTGAGAGAAATAAGCCAAGCACACAAGGGGAGATGTAAAAATGACTTCATAGTAGTTGAAGGAATCATAAAAAGTAAGCAACCCATGCACAGTGAATGGCAGTTTAGCAAGCAACTCGAAGATGTCATGCATCAAAAGAGGCACAAAACAACTACTGCACAGCAATGGATTTAAGTAATGTTGCGCAAACAAAAGCAAGAAGCTGTTGCACTAGTTGTTGAACTTATTTGTAGCTGTGTACTAGAACGTTGTCACATAAATTTTTATTTGCAAACTAGGCAATGATATATTTGTCAATGCAATATTTCATGAAACTTTTAATTTTTATTACAATCTATTGTCACATTTTTTCCTTGGTACTGTTGGAAAGTAAGCAAGCCAACATTATCTAAAAAGTTTAAAGGGTACAAAAATCATGCAAAAGCTTCACATTATTTTTAAAATTAAGATCTTCCCATATTTTGTAGAACTTATAAAGGTTTTATCTCTCCCACATAAATTTGATGCTACTGAAAATAGTGCAAATGACTAACCAACTTTTTAAGTTGGTGCATTGAAGCTTTGTGATTCTAGGGAGGGACTCTTCTAAAAGGTCTATCTTTGGCAAAGGTGCCAATTTTCACTCACCCCATTCACTGTAATTCTTTAAAGAATGAACAAGTGGATGATACTTCCTTGGCTACTAGAGAAGAACAAAAATGATTCATAGATGTCATGCATAGTGGTTCTGCAGTACCTGTTTGTTCTCTCTTATTGCACTGAACCCGAAGGTTTTTTAGAAATATCCATTTACGCACTTTGTTTTTAACTGTTTTTACCATCAAAGAAAGCTTTATGGTATAATTGTCCTGTTTCATTTTTACAATAAAAAAACAGTTCAATGGCTTTGATTAAAATAGCAGCTGCAATTTTTGGGTTGAGCCTTTATTCACTTTGGGCAAATCATAAACTACGCTATGTAGCTGGAATAAGTCAGCTCTCTGTTGTTTTCAAAGCTATTACATATAGCTTGCTTTTGCAAAATAAATCCAGGGTTATTGGCATTTTCTAAATTCAAGTTCAGTTTTAAAAATACTGTCTAGCTAAATTAAGGTTATAAAATGAATGAATGAATGAACCATAAATTAAGGTTATAATGTCTGCGGTTCATGAAGCAATGACCATGACCTTCGACAAAAATTAGACTCATTGTGATAATTTTGTTTACAAGCTTTGATCTATCTTTACTTTATCTGAGGTACCATTTTTGCGATTCATGCAGTAGCTCTTTTACTAATTAAAAATTGTTTAAATTTATAGCATTACGTGCCCGGAAGATGAATGATGTGAAGTATTCAAAGGTTATTTAGAATGACTTAAAAAGGACATGATTCTAATCCCTCAAGCTTTATGGAAAAAAATTGTATCATATCCTACCTACCTATAAAGACGTAAAATTTCTGTTATGTTCGACATTTCAAAAACTGTTCATACATAAATTTCTCTCCAAAAATACTCTAAAGTAAAAAAGGAAAATTGCGTTCTCGATACGAAAGGTTAGCTTGAAACATAGTTGAATTTTCTGATAACATCAAAGAATTTTGAAACTCATAGATTGCATTTGGCCAATTAGAACTCTTGAAAAATTTGGCAACAGTTCTTACGGATGTATATATGTATATTTTTATTTTGGAGAGTTCTATGTGTCCATAATGATTACTGTCTTGTTAATAATTCCGAAGAACCCAAAGTTTTCATTGACCATGAAAAAAATATCCCAAATATGTTCCTATTCGATCAACCAGAACTCACTAAAATGTTCCAAATGGTGCAGTTGGAGATAGCAGTCCTTGGGGTGGACCATCTGGCACATCTAAATCTGTATCGCTAGTCAACGCTGCTCCTAAATAGAACAGTGCCGTAATTTCCATGCATATTCCAGTAGCAATCTGCACGATAAGCAACACACATCATTACAGGTCTCTATAGTTCAATGGGTGATGGACATTTTTCACAGATCAGAACAAGTCATTTTATTTTACCTGACCTGATCCATAGTTCCTGTGAAATATGCTAATTTAGCCTGATTTAATAAACTATATAGCCTTTAAACCCGTCTATGTTTATCTTATAAAAAAATAAACTTGGGATAATTGGTTAACACAAATATCTAATAACGTACTTCAGCCTTATTATTTTAAATAACAAGTTAAAGTTTAGTTGACAATTAACATAATAATCAGAGTTCCTAAATGTACCACTACAGAGCAGCTAAGAATCTGCCCCATCATTGAAAGAGTCAGCATTCAATTGTTTGAAAAGATTCATTTTACGGAAAGATTCTAGCTGCTAATTGAAAAAGAAAAAAATTGATCCTTCCTTCGGCAGTGCAAATATGAAACTTGTGCTGTAATATAAACTGTAGCGAAAAAGGCTACTAGTATTTCACTAAAAAGCCGTATTTACGCACCTGCAAATTCGAAGTCCAACACAAAAATATTCCCAAACCTACATGCACAACAAAACGTGTCCATGCTTTTCGAAAATAGAATTTATGGTTGAAAATATCTGTCAATCGCACACAAGGCCCAAAGCAATGATATATCTGCATAAATGACACACGAATATATATGTATATATATTTAATGTGATGAAATAAATTTGAAATGTTCATGTACTGATTACGGGCCAAGTATGCCCAATGACCTTCGATTTCATAGAAAAGTTTAAAAAGCAGAAGACATTCGCTATCTATGCTTTACATACGAATAATGAATAAATTGGATATGAAATGTAGGAGCCAAACTGTGAACTGATTGGATAAACTACTTCAACTTCAACTTCAAAGTTGAATATGATGTCTTGCCATTTCAAATGTGGATGTCAATTTTCATGGCAAATATTATTTCACTCTTAGCTGAATCTTTATTGTGTTTACACGTCTTCCGTAAACTGATAATTAGAACAGATAAGAAAAATATGCAGTACTCGCAATATTACATGCCAAATTTTTCCAGTCAAATTACACCTTTTTGCTATCATCATGATGTGTCATAACTTCAGAATTTAATGCTGCTAATTTCAGTTTGTTATGGGGACTTTTCGTACCCAATTTCACCTAGATGTCTACCTTTACTTCGGAATTATGTCCAAACGAAAGCTCACAGCCATGGAGACATACATAAAAATCGTACTTTACAAATGAATATGTACGAATATTATCATGACCTTTGCTTTGAGAGCATGCTCTGGGGTCAAGATAGATCAGCTAATAACACCATTGAAGGAATCTTTAAAAAGCCAATCCGACCCCTACATTTACATATCAGCCTCATATGGATTAAAGCTTGGAAAATATGGACATTTACAACATGAACTACTTGTAGAAAAAGATATGTCAACAAATTTCAAAATCCAAATATTATAGAGTAAAAAATGATTGCTCTGGATTTAGGCATAGAATTTCATCAATTGCATATAGATTTATAACGACATTCATACATATTACCTATGAATTAATAAATTAGCAACTGGTACTTTCAACTTGAGAGTGCTCATCAATAACATTTGAGCACAAATTGCAGCTGCTTAAAAAAACAGCTTCTACGTATTCTTTGACTAGGGCTAGATCTAATTCATTTAGATTGAGCTCATCGTATTTCTACGTATATGGTCTTCTATTTAAACAATATGTACCGACAATTTTTAATATTGACTAATACTCTTGAAACTCATGTGCAGCAAGGGGTAATTTCAATCGTACAACACAGATTTGGATGATAATCAGTAATTCAAATATTATTGCATTGCTGTTTTTTCAACTTTACAGGAATGAGTCACTTCAGAAAAAAATAGGCCTTAAATTACGCGAATGGACATAAATTATTCTAAATTTGTTAAGATGCATGATATCGCATTTACAGGACAGGCAAAGATTCGTTGGTGAATTTGTAGAATAGACTGCTAAAGAAAAGAATAATTTTAAAATTTATATATATGTCAGTTTTGAAGAAGATTTGAACATAAAAAATATTCTAAGAATACTTTCAGCCCAGAATGAATTAAATCTAATTGAAAAGTCCAATTTCAGAATAATTTCTGAACGGTTGAATGTATCTAAATCACTACAAAAAAACTCTTACCCAAGGGAGTTCCCATATAGCTATAAAGGCTGCAATCGATAAAGCATATAAACCGGGAAAAAACTCGCCCAGAAAAAAGCCGATAACTCCGATTCCAACTGCAACTACCGTAGTCGTTTTACCAGCTAACTGTGCCCACGATTTCCAATCAGCATTCTAATTTAAAAATGTGTAAACGTAGCTTAGCTCCGCTAATAATAATGCAAACTCCAAGAACTTACACTTAATATGTATCACCAATGATACAGAATGCTTTGTTTAATTATTTAACTGTGATTCATAACTATATAGTCCAGTTCATACAGATCACATTCTGGCAATTACGTCATGAACCAGTAGTATCTTAGCTCAATTATTAGACTCCTCTATGAGTGCACATATATATGTACATTCAAATAGTCAACAAGAATAAACTGTTAACTTAGGTTAAAACTCGATGGAAATACTGAAACTTTCAATTTGCGGGGATTTGATGATGTGGCGGATAAAGTTGCTTTATTTTAACAGTTATGAATCAAACTCTGATATGATTCAAATTCAGATACAAACCGTAAATGATTTGTACTATAATCCATTCATTTTTTACCTGCTAATGACTTGTATTATGATACATCATTTTCGTTCTTGTGTTAATTCAGTTGTTGATAAGTTTGAAATAGACGCAGAGTAGGATCTTTAGCTTTGAAAATATATTCGGAATTTGAAGATTTTATTCAAAAAGTTGTGAGGCAATTTTTTGAGGTGGACATTATGTTAAAAATATCGTTCCTTAACACACAAGGATCACATTATATACTAAAAAGAAATCTTTGTACACGTTTATTGTTTCAAATGTAAAAAATCATAATGCAATAGTGCTTCATTATTTATCTAAATATTAAAATTACATAGATCATATTATTTAAGTTACATAATAACTGAAATTAATTTCGCATTTGTTTGATAATTTCAAATTACCTGACCAACGGTTTAAACAATGATTTTGACATCTCACATGCAATTGTTCTTTTCCTCAATATCGGATTTCAATAATTAATTTTTTTTTAATTCTATAACAAGGAAAAAAATTTCGGAGAAAAATTGCTTTAGGTTTTTCAGACAGCAACTTTATTTATTTTTCAACTGCAATAATATATATTAATTTTTATTATATGAGAATAACATTGAGTTTATAATTTGACAATAATGTTTACATTTTCCAATACTATACTAAATTATGAAATGCAGTCAACAGGTTTTAACTTGAAAATAACAAGACCGAAATGATTTCACGTTAAATACTCGTTTTTTTATAGGAACATAATCAGGCTAATAGTACAAAGTATGATATTTCATTTCCGAAGTGGATTAAACGCTTTCATTCACAACCATCGTAGAGAATTTCACTGAACAAATTCAACATCAGACAGAACAAATCAAAAATATTTTAGTTATTTATTTTAAGGAACCGGTTAAATATTGAGTAGACACGAAATGTTTTGTAAAATTTTCAATCAAGGAAAATATAAATTAAACAATACTAATTCAATTAGAAGCTTTCAAACCGTAAAAATTATAAAAATATTCAAACTCTAATATTTCATAAAAAGTGTCAATTATCATTACGGCTTACATGAATTGAATCGTAATCAAGAGACGGCATGAGCAAAAATTTTGGAATCTACAATGAAATAGAAGATTGTAAGCAGTTGGTAAATCAGCTCGATTGTTTTAGGCTCTGCATTACAATCACAGTAAGCGAATATGTTGTATCAAAAATTGTAAGTTTTGAAACAGTCAGCGAATTAAAATGAAAGAATTGTAAATTTCAAAAAAATTACAACGACTCTAAATATTTTTTGAGTTGTAATTTGAGTTACAGTGGGAGTTGCAATTTAAAAAATATGTACGTTTGAATTTCTGAATTTTATCCGAAATGTTACCAGCAAAAACCTTTTGATTTACTATAGACCACACTGACTCCAAAAATGCTAACAATTTTTTAAGCTGTCCACATCGAAACTATTAAAATTTCTACTTGCCAGAATATACACTAGATTCCTAAGTGCTAATTAGTGCAGTCCACGATATGGCCTTGTTAAAAACAAGAAATAAATATTTTTTATTTTCTGAAAAAAATATTTTCCCATCAAAATGAGAATGGTGCCTTCTAATAATCTTATGAAGCTCAAGTCCCATTCAAATTTAATACTAGATCACAGCAAATCATAGTTTTGGACACATGGTTTGAATCACTTGGCATCCACCTCTCAGAGTGTTTTAGAAGAGCTCTTAAAAAAAGTACCCCTGTTAGGAATTAACTTGTTAACAGTTAATTCATGTTATAGCTGTGGAGTTCTGTGTTACGGCAAGTCATCTTTTTG
>JAULBW010011758.1:0-11024 GCA_032358265.1 Vaucheria bursata
CAAGGCTTTGTTGAAATTTTTATTCTTTATATTTTAAACTGCTGAACTATGTGATTTGCATGTATTATTTTAATCCACATTTAAATGTGATCTTCCTCAAGTTTCAGGATGCATTTTTAAATTTTACCTACAAAGGTAAGTTTTCCATAGAAAAGTTTTTTTAGTTGTTCATTTTGTTCACTATCATCATATACATATGCACAGTTATTAGCTGTTAATTACTTTGCGTTGATACTCTATAATATGCTATTCTTCTACTGTGTGTTTTTTTTTTGTTTGTGTAATTGTCTATGTAAATTTTAACTTTGAGATTGCACTGAAATATTTCAAAGCAATGTCAGCTTTGTAATTAGTTATTTTTAGCACTCAGTAGTTTCATTAGAAGGCCTGCAAAAATATAGCCAATTATAATGCTGATATTACTCTGAAATATTTCGGTGCAATTGCAAAGTTAAAATTTACATGGACAATTTCAAAAACAAAAAAAACCACACAGTAGAAAAATAGCATATTATAGTGTTAACGCAAAGCAATTAACAGCTAATAACTGTGCATATGTATATGATGATAATGAACAAAATAAACAACTAAAAAAACTTTTCTATGGAAAACTTACCTTTGTGGGTGAAATCTAAAAATGCATCCTGGAACTTCAGGAGGATCACCTTTAAATATGGATTAAAATAATACATGCAAATCACATAGTTCAGCAGTTTAAAATATAAAGAATAAAAATTTCAACAAAGCCTTGGTAGACAAAATATAAATCATATTTATTTTAACTGCACTCCATGTAAAGAATGAATGAGGAATAATGATATGTACGTAGAACATGAAATCCATTTCAAATGAAAATCGATTTCTCAAAAAAATAAATGTATCATGGTGCAATAATAGCAAATTTGGACATAATCATCTGAATTATGTAAATAGTATGTAAGTAAAGTATTTTAAACATAGAAGAACAATGACAGTTTGAATTTGAATTTATACCAGTCTATATAATCAAAATAATGTGTAAAATTTAGTATTATTTACCTATCAATTCATTGTCCTCAAGGTATACGTATTTCAAATTTTTCATAATGATGATGCTTTGTGGTACTAGACCTGAATGAAAGGAAAAAACTTAGTTATTGCACCTGGTTATTTTTAAGGTTATCTCTTAACTTACTCATTTTTAATTATAAAAATATATTATTGATTGAATTTAATTTTTTAAAGTTAAAGAACATAGAAATTTACCTGAGATCTTGTTACGACTCAGCGACAGTACTTTTAAATTTTCCAAATATTCGAGATTCTGAGGGATGAACCCTAAAGAAAAAATTATTGATTTCAGCTTCTGTACTCTTTTTACATCAATATATTTTAATGTTGGAGTTTAGGAAAAATGAAATATATATTACCTGTAAATTCGTTGTCGTTAAGATGCAACCTTCTTAACTTCGTAAGTTCCGTGAATATTCGTGGCACTCGGCCTAAATAAAAGAAAAACAAAGGTATCAATTACAATATTTAGAAAGTATTAAATCCTACATTACCAGAAATTATGGTTTACATTTCAAAAGCACATGATATGTGCACCACTTATGATGATAAAAAACTTACAGGTTAATAGCCATTAATTATTTAAAAATATAAATGCCATAAAATATAATCATTTTCAGGTTTAATATCACCATACCCTAACCCTTAATTCTGATTGGCTAAAGAAAGAAACGAGCTCAAGTTGATTTTTTATTGCTCTTTTCATTACAAAATTATTTTTAAACCAACAATTAAACAATCTTTCAGCGCATTTTTGGAACTAGCACTTTGTATAAATAAATGAGGGCATGGACCTTTAGAATAGTGCTTATTAACATGTATAAAAGATTATGAAAAAATGTACAATCTGCAATAGCACAATAAAATGTAGACCAATTTTTAAAACTTGAAAGTAAAGATTCCTGGCGGTCATATACCATTTCATGTAATAAAATATAAATTTAATAAAAAATTTACCTGAGAGCCTATTATAGCTTAATGATAACGTCTCCAAATCCCTAAGTTTCCTAAACTTTAGAGGAATGCACCCTATAAATAAATAAAAATGTTTCAGAAAAACAATATAAATATATTAGCAACAGGGTATGAAATTTTTATTTATGTTAACAAATAAGTATATTGACTCTTTCCTTCTAAGCAATTCGATGATATGTCCATCTGTTGAAGAAATTTTAGCTTACCAAGTTCTCGTGGAATTTGTCCACTTAAATTATTTTGGGATAAATTCAAGTAAATGAGACTTGAAATTCGACCAAGTTCTGAAGGAATTTCACCTTCTAAATTATTCGAAGACAGGTCCAAGGTTGTAAGACATGATATCAGGCAAAGTTCGGGTGGAATATTTCCTAGAGTTTAATTCACATAAAAATAGAATAATACTTAAGAATTAATGACTTAAATTAAAAAGAAAACTTAAGTGTAATGTAAAACAAATTTGAAAGTACCGGTCAAATTGTTGGAACTCAAAACTAGATGCGTTATTTTGTTAGACTTCAACTCAAATTCCGATTCGCATCCATCCAGGTACCAAGACACCTTCAGGGTACCCATCTTCCAGTTCAAAGCTCCTCGAGAATTGTTGAACTTTCCTAAAATATTCCACTCACATGAGGTTTTCTGTGAAAAAAAATAATATTATAGAAAGAAACATGTATGCATATATAGATCGATGTATATTAAATATTTGACTTAAATTAAAATTACCTTTTCAAGCCATTTCAACTTTGCTCGAAGATAATCATTTTCCAGTTCCAGCTGTAACAAGTAAAAACGATTGCAAAATTTTAGACAGGAACAAAATAAAAAAGATATTGCAAGAAAATAAAAGACCAAATGTAAATATGAAGTACTGAAAGAAAAAGTTGAACTGCTTCTGCGTTCCGACACTTGGCATGATTGCCATTTATTTCTCCATATTTTTCAGATATTTTTGAAAATTAAGAAATAACATGCTGTTTCGTTAACTAAATATTCCATACTGAAAATTTTACTTTTTAATAAATGAAAATGCGTTGTACTCAAGTAATAAAGAAATAGTTTCATTCATTACAAAGTGCTTAATTTAAAATCAGACTGTAGAAAAAATTCATCGGAAGAGCCCTTACATGATACAAAGAAAAAACCCTTAATCCCAAGAAACTTAAAATTCGAAAGTGCATTATGAATTTCTTCAAGAGCAGATATGATGATAGTTAAATTCATTGTTTTAATTGGAATATTGAAAACAAATTGGAAAAAGTGAACTAGCGAATTCATTTACCTCATCTATTCTTTCGAGGACAGGTAATTCTTTATCTCTAACTCTTTTCATCTGACGCAATATGAATCGACGGCGTAGTATGAATTAAAGCTGCAGTATAGATTAATGCCGCAATATAACTTGACGCCGCCGTGCGAATCAATGCTATTGTATGAAATAATGTTGCTGTTTGGATTGGTATTGAAAAATTTTGGTCCATTCAAAACCCAACATCGCTAAAAATATAAACCCAGAACTTTACATTTTTTTCCGCGCCAAGCAAAGCAGTCCCATTCTAAATCAGTAAAGATTGAAAGTAAAATGAGAAGTCTTCATATAGCCAGAGCAGCAACTCGATATTCAAGACAGAGGTGGCAGTTAGTTTAAAATCCTATGATGGAAACGAAGACAACTTACTTATTGGTAGCATTCTCATTGAATATTTATTCGTTGACATCGTAGATTTCTTTTTTATATTGATGGAATTCAACACTTTTCATCGTCTTCACGTCTCTCTGCTCGCTGTAAAACAGTATTGACGGTAAGTGACATTAAATTTGGACATAAATAGATAGTTTTCCGTCTGCTGATGTATTCAATAAATATGTTCGTGTCGTTTGCTAAGATTAAATTTTAATTCTAGGTCTTTGAAATGGCCACCGTAGGCCCGTATTCTGAAAAATTAGTTTAAATTTAGATTTTAATCTTAATTTCGAAACTAAATGCTTCCAATTGCGATTGATAGTTCAGTTATAGACTTGTAATAAATACTCTGATAATTGATTACTTTTACGTTATTCAATTTCATCTTGATTGAGATCAAAGCTATATTAATATCAACACTGTCATTTCAAACTTAACGATTAAATTTCGTTTGAATATTTCAATTTAAAATCGATTTAATTTTTTAAAAAGTCATTGGAAAAGACTATTTCAGTACAATAATACATGGTTGTATAGTTTTCCCTGTTTACATTCTGTACCTATTTATATGATGCTCTAGAATCGATGTCATATTGGAGCTTTAGCGTTTGCAATTCAAAGTGTTAATGACGCAATGCACTTTTCCACTGCAATATTAAGTACGGAAGGCCTTTCTGATGAAGACGATGGAACGTGAGTTTTGCATTCAATTTTAGGTATTAGCACCAATTTCAAATTCACATTAAAAATCACTTAACTTAATTTAATCGGATTTAATCAACCCAATTTTTCATGCTATTTTCCGATTGACTATGTTAGTCAATTTTTTGTTCTTTCGGTTTTTTACGGATACTTGAGGTAATTCTAAGTTTTCTTATGTAATTTTATTCCCTTGTTATTGGTTAATTTTTAGCATTATCGTCAAGATTTTTATTTGAAATTTTTTATTGTTGATGTGAAAATTGTATATTTTAACTTACCATATTAAACTTTTGAGAAAAAATGTATTGTTCATTTCAGATAACTGTTGTTAAGAAACTTTTCTACATTAAATTTCTGCACAAGTTTTAAGCAATTTAATCCAATGATCCAAAATAGCTGTACCATAATGATGTTTGTTCAGTTGATTTATTAGTTCTTCTGTTTATATCGATTTTTTTCATATGATTGAATAAAGAGGCTACTTCATAGTTTTAACATCTTAAACCCTTAAGAAATTATTCTATTATGCGATCTTTTAACAAAAGCAAACTCGTTTTGAGCTGAAAAGCCATCAAATCCTGTTTTTTATTTATCTACTCCTTTCATTCAGTGGTTTTTCATTGAAATATAGTGTTTACATTTATTTGTGATTGTTTGGGTATCATATAGTGATAAGCAGTTCTAGAAGCTTCTCTTGACGCAAACTCTTTAAGTAAAGCAATCTCATACCGCCACATTATCAGCACCCCGTAAGCCATAAGGGCTTACTTTTTCCATCTAGTTTTACAGATTTTAACCTTTCACCCTATTTTTCTTATTAATACATAGTAGACAGTTGTCATATCTGTAGTTATATTTTTAATTGCAGCTAATGACCGTAACCAATTGATTTTTCGGGCCTATTCAGATAAGGAGTGCAGTATTCTGCGATTGGACGTAAGGCTATGATTCTATAGATTACCAATGAAACACGAGATTCATCGCATTTGAAAGTCTGCATTGACTTTTCGTCATTTGTTATTTTTATATCGGTTACAAAGAGTCTGAAAACAATTTTTTATTACCTTGCTTCTCGCCAATTTTTCCTCGTAATGAGGTAAAAGGACCTTAAACTTAATATTGATTGCTATAATTGATTTTTTAAAATAATATTCGGGATCTATGTTAACTGCTAACTCTGTCCCAACATTACTTTATGCTTTTTCAATAATTTTTTAGAAAAATTGTGCGACTTAGAGTAATTTTTGGTTCAATAAGGGTTTACCTAGTTTAAGGACTTTTTAAGATATATTACCAATATCGTATTTCAAGTAAGTTGTTTGACTTAAGAAACTGCATATAAGAATGCTTAAGAGCTTTTGCTGCTGTCAGCATTTCATCTTACGCAATGGCACGTAGTATTCACTTGAAACCTTGTGGGATTATGTTACTGAAGTATCATTTATGCGCTGCGATGCTCAAATCGCCATCGATTACTTTGTTCTGGTGTTCGAAATTTGGCCCAGAATGTATGGATAAATCATGGGGTCCAATAAATATTGGCTCAATCTGACTTCACTAAACTGGAGATTTTCAAGTTTTATTCATTTCGTAATAGGAGTTAGAGTTTGGCAAGGAGGAACATGTTTGTCTTATTCGCACATAAATCAGTATTGTACCCCCCAAAGTAGGATGCATAGAAGTACTAAGCGAAGAATTAGCCTAAGCTCTACATCAAGTAATGGGAACTGTACAAACACATGGCTATATATAGCTTGGCTAGAAAATGTAAGCTGCAGACTAGTTTTGAAATTGCAATTCCAGACAAATTTTAGCAACAGTTATCAATCAGCAAACTGTGCCTTCTATTTTAATGAAACAAAACATCGAGGAGCTAATACATTTGTTAATAGAGACTAAAATGAGTCAAGCAGAAGCAGAAACATGGCAGTAAATTATATTATATAGCCCATTATTGGACCAATAGCTGCAGGTGAGCCTACAATACAGCTCTACATCCATATGCATCTCATATAAAGCTAGCCTTATACGGTCTAGAAAAAATGAATAGGAATTGTGTACTATGATAGATAGCAGCTGCCTTAGTCTAGATAATTATGAACTTAAATAATACCACTTAATACATAACATATATTGAAATACACTTGCAACGTATATTATTTATCTAACTTGATGTGTTGACTAGTATAACTGCACTCTACATACTATAGTCTCTAAAATATTTCAGGACCAAATTTTACAAAAAAGGACCCAACAAAAAGACTTGTCGGCATCAAGATTCTACAAAATTTTTATAAAATGTAGCTCAGAAACTAAATTGCTCTTAAATTTAACAATGTCCAGCCTTGACAAAAAAAACTTTTTTACTGACTGATAATGCTGCAAACACACATAAAAGATGTTGCCAGGGTTAATGATAAGAAGTCAAGCTGTTCTGTAAAATTCAGAGGATAAGAGCATGCTGATATCATGTCACATAACGTAATTCTTCCCACTTTTTGTTTAATTTTTTGCAGCATTGAGGTCTACTTGGAGCCTTTGATGTCATCAACTATTTTAGTTGAAATCAAAACTAAACAGCTGTACTGCTTGGCACAGTTTGTAAATTGCTGGCTATTAAATGTTGTTTAAAAGAATCGTGACAAACCTTGTGAAGACATTCTTTTTGCATATTTTTAGCATATATGAGAACTGACCACCGCCAAAACCACAATTGTTTATAGATATAAAACAAAAAGATGCATGTAAAGCTTCATGTCAAAAATCCAGAAAATAATAAACTCTTATCTTTGATGGGAGAAGGATACATTTGTGCATTTTATTTGTGCATTATGTCAATGTTTGCATTTTTAGATGTTAACAACCTTATTTCCTCCTTTAAAAGTTTTGAAACTTTTGAGTCTTAGCTTGCATTTAATACATAAGTTAATGAGATTATATTGGGGTCAAAACATATTTGCAGTCTAGAGAAATTTAGTTGAAAGAGCAAGTAGCTTAATTGACCAGTATATGTATGCAAATCAATGTACATCTGGCAAATTTAAGATGAAGTTTACGCATTATCAAAATGTTTAATATGCATCAAAATTGAAGCATCGAATTTATTACATGATTGAGAATTATTTTGGCAGGCGTGAAAGCAGCCAAATACTAAGTCTTAATTATCTATTCAAAGACAATATATTGAATGAATGCATGTACAGCCCAGCAGGAGTTGGGTAACTCATGTACGAGTTGACAGGCTAGCAGAGTTTTTTAGGCGGTAGCCCCCACCACTACAAGACCTCTGGTAGGGTGCCTTCCTAGAATTCCGAATTACATGACGTTTTTCTGAAAACTAAATGGTAGAGCGGAATGTGCTTGGTGGCAATGAACCACAAATAACTTACTGATAAAATCCAATTGAATAGCTACTGGAAGAGTCATATTGTAGTGTAGGTATTTTACCTTGCAAATTAAGTGCGAAAAATCACACTAGCAAATAAATATACTAGCAATTGTAGTCATTTATGGTTGCCTCCGGATATTGTATGAGGTAAATTTTGGAGATAAAAATTCATATGTAAGGAATTTACATTGAAAATGAATAATTCAAAAAGCCATTTTTCACCAAGTTCGGCTTCAAATTTTCAAAAAAATTTGACCCTATTGTTCTAACAGATTCGTTATATTCGATATTTACTCTACATGCAAAAATATATCCTTTGAAGCAAAATAATCTTTAAAATATCTTCAAATTCTAAGATTCAAAGGTAACATGGTGAGATTTCAGCTCCTCGATTGATTTGTTTTTGTTGAAGGGTAAAATTTCAGAATAATCTGTTACTGATTCTACCCTTTAACTCTCTTCTCGTGTTGTTAGCAATAGCTAGCTGTCATTTGACCGTTGAAAATCGTTTACCCGTCATATCAAATAAAGCTTCTTAAGCGTAATTTCAACATACATTTTTACTGGAGAAGAAATGCAAAGTTAACAATCGAATTGACATATTTAAACAATTTGTGTACTATATGCAAATACTAACAAACACATAATATCAGATTCAAATTGACCGTAGAAAATAACTTTTATGGTGTAAAATTCTCTTAGCCATATCTCCAAGATTGGAGTAGTTTGATTCGCCGTATGATACCACACAGTCTGTTATCTGTTCCAAAGAAAAAAATTTGTTTCAAATGTAAAATCATTTATGCATCTATTCAAAACATTTTTCTTGAACTTTTATATCAGCTCATATTATAATAAGAAAGTATATTAAATCAGCATGCTGAGAAGACAGCAAGTAAAAGTAGTTTTAGAAAATGTGATATCCAACTTCAACGTAAGATTGCTCCAGAACGAAGTTCAACAATTTCAATGACTGCACTGACATGTAGGCTACTATATATAATATTTATGTATAGTCAACTAGTCCATTTCAATATGAACTACATACTGAAAACCTCAAAGTCAGACATTTCACCGTTAAACGCTGAAATATCCAACTCAAGAAAGTATCCAGATATTCATGGTACAACTTGCTGAGGTGCCCTACTTACGAGGTTTCACTGTAATATGTAAACTTATAATTAATGGCTAGTACTATCTTAAACACTTACATGCCATCATCGCCTTCTATATTCTCTGCACACAGTATATCAGATGTTGTTATACACCTTAATGAGCCATTCATGGCCTCAATAGCGGCCCCAATAATGCCTATTTGGGTCCGTCTCTAAAGCACCAGCAAGCAAATGTACAAATAGGACAATCATAATTAAGGCATAAAACGTGTATAAAAGTTGTACTAAACTGATGTTTTCAAGGGAGAACATACAATAATATTTAGAGCCATGAATTAATTTTTTCCTCAAACAGTTTCATATTAGACAAATATCATTTGCACAAAAGCTAATTTAATTAATTTTGAATTTAAATCATATAAAAACTTATTGGGCCATATTAAAGGAAGATACCATCTGAAGTCCCAGAGTTAGTTAGAAACTATGAACTGAAAGATGCTCATTACTGAATTTGGCAAATTTTATTGTCTCATTTTAATTTATGGAAGGGGTTCAACTACATATCGAAACTTTACTCATTTATGGACTTACAACTGAAACTGCCTTTCCACGCTGTATTGATCTTTCCATGCCTATAGATCTCGACGGTACGCCAATAGCTATCTTTATTCTGCAAATGTAATCATGTCAGCGTTACATCGATGGTTACGATTGACATTCAATTAGAATTCTCGCCTACGACGCATCAATTCTTTCGCTACCCGACAATGGAATTGTATTGATGATCTCATTTAATATGTAATACTCTTGCAACTTCGCGCTTGCAGAGCCAGACTCTATATTTTTGATGAGCTATAATATTTCGACCAAGTTATGCTGAAATTTTTACTACGACACCAACTTTTATATAACATATTGCGTAATGTTCGAATATATGTAGAAAAATATTCACAAGAATGCAGTGATTGCTACTTTTCAAGCCCGCAGAGAGTGAGCCCACGTCTTGTGTCCATTCTTGTTAGCCCCAAATTTTCTACTTGTATTTAAGCTTTACACTTTTGGTCTAGAAGCCCAGTACTTAAGTAATCCCTAAAAAGCCCAGTTCCGAAGTGAACTTATTTAGCGGTAACTCCAGTAGAAAGAATTTATCCAACCTCAATTTCACGATCAGAAGCAATCCAGATGTTCACATATATTTTTTTTCTACTAAGGTACAAATGCAGCTAAAACCCATTTTTCCATTTTCATTTATGACATAGTTCATGTTGCAGTGATTATATATAATTGTGACATCAATGAGCAGTTTTCCAAAAAGTTCCAGGACTTTCTAAAAAATTCAGATGAACCAATAAAAAGCTAACTTTATAGGTAAAAGTTGTCCAATATTTAAATTTCTGCTGCAGAAACTCCTCATTTGCTTCTTCTTGTTCCTCTTATACTTTCTTTTCTTTCTGACTACTTTCGTGTTATGCTTCTTTGGTGCCCTGCATCAGTGGTACATCTTTCTAATTCCTGCGCATTTCACCAAAATGCTTCATTATTTGGTGTTGTAGATATAGGCTGTTTTTTTCTATTGGTCTAGTCTTATATTTTTATGGACTTGGTGACAAGTAAATTAATTCATTTCTTTTATTTTTTTACTTTTTTATTTTTTTGTCCTAGAATAGTTAGAATAAAAAGTTTAATATTGTTGTTTTCCTATGCTGATCTTGAACCAAGGCTCTTGCAACACTAGACTATTTCTATAATGGATGTTTTTAATTAAGCTGATATAAAACTACATGCATTAAAAGGTTTTTTGCAGTCTAATAAGAGGAAGGCTGCTTTGACTATGTATGTTATAGTTAGAATTTAAAAACTGGTGATATTGTAATGGGTTTATTGCAAGGCACTAAAGACTAAACTCTGGAAGAGCAAATATCAAATAACACTAGATAAAATAGATGCTAAAGATCTTTGAGAAACTTTATGGTTCAATTGTTCCTAGTCTTGACCATCAGGAGTGCCATCATGTTAGGATCTGATCTATCTTGCCGTGATCTGTTATGGAACTGTGACTCTATGGACTTAATTGGTTTTATATGTGCATGCATGTGAAGTACGTTCT